>CAMAOD020000115.1:0-49424 GCA_945859595.2 Megachile willughbiella
GGTTATAATTATAATAATAATAGAAATAAGGATAAAAATAAGAGTTATTATGATAATAATAATAGTAATAAGGATAAAAATAAGAGTTATTACATAATAAAAAGAGGAATAAGGCTGAGAATAATAGTTATTACGATAATAATAATCGTTATAAGGATAAAAATAAGAGTTATTACATAATAAAAATAGGAATAAGGCTGAAAATAATAGTTATTACGATAATAATAATAGTTATAAGGATATAAATAAGAGTTATTAGGATAATGAGAATAGATATAAGGATGAAAATAAGAGTTATTACATAATAGAAAGAGGAATAAGGCTGAAAATAATAGTTATTACGATAATAATAATAGTTATAAGGATAAAAATAAGAGTTATTACGATAATGAGAATAGATATAAGGATAAAAATAAGAGTTATTACATAATAAAAATAGGAATACGGCTGAAAATAATGCTTATAATGATAATAATAATAGTTATAAGGATAAAAATAAGAGTTATTACGATAATGAGAATAGAAATAAGGATAAAATAAGAGTTATTACATAATAATAATAGTTACAAGGATAAAAATAGGAGTTATTACGATAATAATAATAGAAATGAGGATAAAAATAAGAGTTGTTACGATAATGATAATAGTAATAAGGATAAAAATAAGAGTTATTACGATAATAATAATAGTTATAAGGATAAAAATAAGAGTTATTACGATAATAATAATAGTTATAAGGATAAAAATAAGAGTTATTACATAATAAAAATAGGAATATGGCTGAAAGTAATAGTCATAATGACATTAATAATAGAAATAAGGATAAAAATAAGAGTTATTACATAATAAAACTAGGAATAAGGCTGAAAATAATGTTTATAATGATAATAATAATAGAAATAAGGATAAAAAATAAGATTATATTACGATAATAATAATACGTAATAAGGATAAAAATAAGAGTTATTACGATAATAATAATAGCAATAAGGATAAAAATAAGAGTTATTACATAATAAAAATAGGAATAAGGATAAAAATAAGAGATATTTATATAATAATAATAGTGATTAGGCTCAAAATAATAGTTATTTACGATAATAATAATAGTAATAAGGATAAAAATAAGAGTTATTACATAATAAAAAGAGGAATAAGGCTGAAAATAATAGTTATTACGATAATAATAATAGTTATAAGGATAAAAATAAGAGTTATTACGATAATGAGAATAGATATAAGGATAAAAAATAAGAGTTATTACATAATAAAAATAGGAATACGGCTGAAAATAATGCTTAGAATGATAATAATAATAGAAATAAGGATAAAAATAAGAGTTATTACGATAATAATAATAGAAATAAGGATAAAAATATGAGTTATTGCATAATAATAATAGTAATAAGGATAAAAGTAAGAGTTAATATGATGTTAAAATAGGAATGAGGACAAAAATAAGAGTTATTACGATAATAATAATAGTAATAAGGATAAAAATAAGAGTTATTACATAAGAAAAAGAGGAATAAGGCTGAAAATAATAGTTATTACGATAATAATAATAGTTATAAGGATATAAATAAGAGTTATTAGGATAATGAGAATAGATATAAGGATAAAAATAAGAGTTATTACATAATAAAAATAGGAATACGGCTGAAAATAATGCTTATAATGATAATAATAATAGAAATAAGGATAAAAATAAGAGTTATTACGATAATAATAATAGAAATAAGGATAAAAATATGAGTTATTGCATAATAATAATAGTAATAAGGATAAAAGTAAGAGTTAATATGATGTTAAAATAGGAATGAGGACAAAAATAAGAGTTATTACGATAATAATAATAGTTATAAGGATAAAAATAAGAGTTATTACATAATAAAAAGAGGAATAAGGCTGAAAATAATAGTTATTACGATAATAATAATAGTTATAAAGATAAAAATAAGAGTTATTACGATAATGAGAATAGAAATAAGGATAAAAATAAGAGTTTTTACATAATAAAAATAGGAATACGGCTGAAAATAATGCTTATAATGATAATAATAATAGAAATAAGGATAAAAATAAGAGTTATTATGATAATAATAATAGTAATAAGGATAAAAAATAAGAGTTATTACATAATAAAAAGAGGAATAAGGCTGAAAATAATAGTTATTACGATAATAATAATAGTTATAAGGATAAAAATAAGAGTTATTACGATAATGAGAATAGATATAAGGATAAAAATAAGAGTTATTACATAATAAAAATAGGAATACGGCTGAAAATAATGCTTATAATGATAATAATAATAGAAATAAGGATAAAAATAAGAGTTATTACATAATAAAAATAGGAATATGGCTGAAAATAGTAGTTATAATGATAATAATAATAGAAATAAGGATAAAAATAAGAGTTATTATGATAATAATAATAGTAATAAGGATAAAAATAAGAGTTATTACATAATAAAAATAGGAATAAGGATAAAAAAAAAGAGTTATTTATATAATAATAATAGTGATGAGGTTAAAATAATAGTTATTACGATATTAATAATAGTAATAAGGATAAAAATAAGAGTTATTACGACAATAATAATAGAAATAAGGATAAAAATAAGAGTTATTACATAATAAAAATAGGAATACGGCTGACAATAATGGTTATAATGATAATAATAATAGAAATAAGGATAAAAATAAGAGTTATTACGATAATAATAATAGAAATAAGGATAAAAACAACAGTTATTACATAATAAAAATAGGAATACGGCTGAAAATAATGGTTATAATGATAATAATAATAGAAATAGGGATCAAAGTAAGAGTTATTACGATAATAATAATAGAAATAAGGATAAAAATAAGAGTTATTACATAATAAAAATAGGAATATGGCTGAAAATAGTAGTTATAATGATAATAATAATAGAAATAAGGATAAAAATAAGAGTTATTATGATAATAATAATAGTAATAAGGATAAAAATAAGAGTTATTACATAATAAAAATAGCAATAGGGATAAAAATAAGAGTTATTTATATAATAATAATAGTGATAAGGTTCAAAATAATAGTTATTACGATATTAATAATAGTAATAAGGATAAAAATTAGAGTTATTACATAATAAAAAGAGGAATAAGGCTGAAAATAATAGTTATTACGATAATAATAATAGTTATAAGGATATAAATAAGAGTTGTTACGATAATGAGAATAGATATAAGGATAAAAATAAGAGATATTACATAATAAAAATAGGAATATGGCTGAAAATAGTAGTTATAATGATAATAATAATAGAAATAAGGATAAAAATAAGAGTTATTACATAATAAAAATAGGAATACGGCTGACAATAATGGTTATAATGATAATAATAATAGAAATAAGGATAAAAATAAGAGTTATTACGATAATAATAATAGAAATAAGGATAAAAACAACAGTTATTACATAATAAAAATAGGAATACGGCTGAAAATAATGGTTATAATGATAATAATAATAGAAATAGGGATCAAAGTAAGAGTTATTACGATAATAATATAGAAATAAGGATAAAAATAAGAGTTATTACATAATAAAAATAGGAATATGGCTGAAAATAGTAGTTATAATGATAATAATAATAGAAATAAGGATAAAAATAAGAGTTATTATGATAATAATAATAGTAATAAGGATAAAAATAAGAGTTATTACATATAAAAATAGCAATAGGGATAAAAATAAGAGTTATTTATATAATAATAATAGTGATAAGGTTCAAAATAATAGTTATTACGATATTAATAATAGTAATAAGGATAAAAATTAGAGTTATTACATAATAAAAAGAGGAATAAGGCTGAAAATAATAGTTATTACGATAATAATAATAGTTATAAGGATATAAATAAGAGTTGTTACGATAATGAGAATAGATATAAGGATAAAAATAAGAGATATTACATAATAAAAATAGGAATATGGCTGAAAATAGTAGTTATAATGATAATAATAATAGAAATAAGGATAAAAATAAGAGTTACTACATAATAAAAATAGGAATATGGCTGACAATAATGGTTATAATGATAATAATAATAGGAAATAAGGATAAAAATAAGAGTTATTACGATAATAATAATAGAAATAAGGATAAAAATAACAGTTATTACATAATAAAAATAGGAATACGGCTGAAAATAATGGTTATAATGATAATAATAATAGAAATAAGGATAAAAATAAGAGTTATTACGATAATAATAATAGAAATAAGGATAAAAGTAAGAGTTATTACGATAATAATAATAGTAATAAGGATAAAAAATAAGAAGTATTACGATAATAATAATAGAAATAAGGATAAAAATAAGAGTTATTACATAATAAAAATAGGAATACGGCTGACAATAATGGTTATAATGATAATAATAATAGAAATAAGGATAAAAATAAGAGTTATTACGATAATAATAATAGAAATAAGGATAAAAACAACAGTTATTACATAATAAAAATAGGAATAACGGCTGAAAATAATGGTTATAAATGATAATAATAATAGAAATAGGGATCAAAGTAAGAGTTATTACGATAATAATAATAGAAATAAGGATAAAAATAAGAGTTATTACATAATAAAAATAGGAATATGGCTGAAAATAGTAGTTATAATGATAATAATAATAGAAATAAGGATAAAATTAAGAGTTATTATGATAATAATAATAGTAATAAGGATAAAAATAAGAGTTATTACATAATAAAAAATAGCAATAGGGATAAAAATAAGAGTTATTTATATAATAATAATAGTGATAAGGTTCAAAATAATAGTTATTACGATAATAATAATAGTAATAAGGATAAAAATAAGAGTTATTACATAATAAAAAGGGGAATAAGGCTGAAAATAATAGTTATTACGATAATAATAATAGTTATAAGGATATAAATAAGAGTTATTACGATAATGAGAATAGATATAAGGATAAAAATAGAGTTATTACATAATAAAAATAGGAATATTGGCTGAAAATAGTAGTTATAATGATAATAATAATAGAAATAAGGATAAAAATAAGAGTTATTACATAATAAAAATAGGAATAAGGATAAAAATAAGAGTTATTTATATAATAATAATAGTGATAAGGCTCAAAATAATAGTTATTACGATAATAATAATAGTAATAAGGATAAAAATAAGAGTTATTACATAATAAAAAGAGGAATAAGGCTGAAAATAATAGTTATTACGATAAGAATAATAGTTATAAGGATAAAAATAAGGGTTATTACGATAATGAGAATAGATATAAGGATAAAAATAAGAGTTGTTACATAATAAAAATAGGAATACGGCTGAAAATAATGCTTATAATTATAATAATAATAGAAATAAGGTTAAAAATAAGAGTTATTACGATAATAATAATAGAAATAAGGATAAAAGTAAGAGTTATTACGATAATAATAATAGTAATAAGGATAAAAATAAGAGTTATTACGATAATAATAATAGAAATAAGGATAAAAATAAGAGTTATTACATAATAAAAATAGGAATACGGCTGACAATAATGGTTATAATGATAATAATAATAGAAATAAGGATAAAAATAAGAGTTATTACGATAATAATAATAGAAATAAGGATAAAAATAAGAGTTATTACATAATAAAAATAGGAATACGGCTGAAAATAATGGTTATAATGATAATAATAATAGAAATAAGGATAAAAATAAGAGTTATTATGATAATAATAATAGTAATAAGGATAAAAATAAGAGTTATTACATAATAAAAAGAGGAATAAGGCTGAGAATAATAGTTATTACGATAATAATAATCGTTATAAGGATAAAAATAAGAGTTATTACATAATAAAGATAGGAATAAGTATAAAAATAAGAGTTATTTATATAATAATAATAGTGATAAGGCTCAAAATAATAGTTATTTACGATAATAATAATAGTAATAAGGATAAAAATAAGAGTTATTACATAAGAAAAGAGGAATAAGGCTGAAAATAATAGTTATTACGATAATAATAATAGTTATAAGGATATAAACAAGAGTTATTAGGATAATGAGAATAGATATAAGGATAAAAAATAAGAGTTATTACATAATAAAAAGAGGAATAAGGCTGAAAATAATAGTTATTACGATAATAATAATAGTTATAAGGATAAAAATAAGAGTTATTACGATAATGAGAATAGATATAAGGATAAAAATAAGAGTTATTACATAATAAAAATAGGAATACGGCTGAAAATAATGCTTATAATGATAATAATAATAGTTATAAGGATAAAAATAAGAGTTATTACGATAATGAGAATAGAAATAAGGATAAAAATAAGAGTTATTACATAATAATAATAGTTACAAGGATAAAAATAGGAGTTATTACGATAATAATAATAGAAATGAGGATAAAAATAAGAGTTGTTACGATAATGATAATAGTAATAAGGATAAAAATAAGAGTTATTACGATAATAATAATAGTTATAAGGATAAAAATAAGAGTTATTACGATAATAATAATAGTTATAAGGATAAAAATAAGAGTTATTACATAATAAAAATAGGAATATGCTGAAAGTAATAGTCATAATGACATTAATAATAGAAATAAGGATAAAAATAAGAGTTATTACATAATAAAACTAGGAATAAGGCTGAAAATAATGGTTATAATGATAATAATAATAGAAATAAGGATAAAAATAAGATTTATTACGATAATAATAATAGTAATAAGGATAAAAATAAGAGTTATTACGATAATAATAATAGTAATAAGGATAAAAATAAGAGTTATTACATAATAAAAATAGGGAATAAGGATAAAAAATAAGAGATATTTATATAATAATAATAGTGATTAGGCCTCAAAATAATAGTTATTACGATAATAATAATAGTAATAAGGATAAAAATAAGAGTTATTACATAATAAAAAGAGGAATAAGGCTGAAAATAATAGTTATTACGATAATAATAATAGTTATAAGGATAAAAATAAGAGTTATTATGATAATAATAATAGTAATAAGGATAAAAATAAGAGTTATTACATAATAAAAATAGGAATAAGGATAAAAAAAAAGAGTTATTTATATAATAATAATAGTGATGAGGTTAAAATAATAGTTTATTACGATATTAATAATAGTAATAAGGATAAAAATTAGAGTTATTACATAATAAAAAGAGGAATAAGGCTGAAAATAATAGTTATTACGATAATAATAATAGTTATAAGGATATAAATAAGAGTTGTTACGATAATGAGAATAGATATAAGGATAAAAATAAGAGATATTACATAATAAAAATAGGAATATGGCTGAAATAGTAGTTATAATGATAATAATAATAGAAATAAGGATAAAAATAAGAGTTACTACATAATAAAAATAGGAATATGGCTGACAATAATGGTTTAATGATAATAATAATAGAAATAAGGATAAAAATAAGAGTTATTACGATAATAATACTAGAAATAAGGATAAAAATAACAGTTATTACATAATAAAAATAGGAATACGGCTGAAAATAAATGGTTATAATGATAATAATAATAGAAATAAGGATAAAAATAAGAGTTATTACATAATAAAAATAGGAATATGGCTGAAAATAGTAGTTATAATGATAATAATAATAGAAATAAGGATAAAAATAAGAGTTATTATGATAATAATAATAGTAATAAGGATAAAAATAAGAGTTATTACATAATAAAAATAGCAATAGGGATAAAAATAAGAGTTATTTATATAATAATAATAGTGATAAGGTTCAAAATAATAGTTATTACGATATTAATAATAGTAATAAGGATAAAAAATTAGAGTTATTACATAATAAAAAGAGGAATAAGGCTGAAAATAATAGTTATTACGATAATAATAATAGTTATAAGGATATAATAAGAGTTGTTACGATAATGAGAATAGATATAAGGATAAAAATAAGAGATATTACATAATAAAAATAGGAATATGGCTGAAAATAGTAGTTTATAATGATAATAATAATAGAAATAAGGATAAAAATAAGAGTTATTATGATAATAATAATAGTAATAAGGATAAAAATAAGAGTTATTACATAATAAAAAGAGGAATACGGCTGAAAATAATGGCTATAATGATAATAATAATAGAAATAAGGATAAAAATAAGAGTTATTATGATAATAATAATAGTAATAAGGATAAAAATAAGAGTTATTACATAATAAAAAGAGGAATAAGGCTGAGAATAATAGTTATTACGATAATAATAATCGTTATAAGGATAAAAAATAAGAGTTATTACATAATAAAAATAGGAATAAGTATAAAAATAAGAGTTATTTATATAATAATAATAGTGATAAGGCTCAAAATAATAGTTATTACGATAATAATAATAGTAATAAGGATAAAAATAAGAGTTATTACATAAGAAAAAGAGGAATAAGGCTGAAAATAATAGTTATTACGATAATAATAATAGTTATAAGGATATAAATAAGAGTTATTAGGATAATGAGAATAGATATAAGGATAAAAATAAGAGTTATTACATAATAAAAAGAGGAATAAGGCTGAAAATAATAGTTATTACGATAATAATAATAGTTATAAGGATAAAAATAAGAGTTATTACGATAATGAGAATAGATATAAGGATAAAAATAAGAGTTATTACATAATAAAAATAGGAATACGGCTGAAAATAATGCTTATAATGATAATAATAATAGTTATAAGGATAAAAATAAGAGTTATTACGATAATGAGAATAGAAATAAGGATAAAAATAAGAGTTATTACATAATAATAATAGTTACAAGGATAAAAATAGGAGTTATTACGATAATAATAATAGAAATGAGGATAAAAATAAGAGTTGTTACGATAATGATAATAGTAATAAGGATAAAAATAAGAGTTATTACGATAATAAAAATAGGAATATGGCTGAAAGTAATAGTCATAATGACATTAATAATAGAAATAAGGATAAAAATAAGAGTTATTAAATAATAAAACTAGGAATAAGGCTGAAAATAATGGTTATAATGATAATAATAATAGAAATAAGGATAAAAATAAGATTTATTACGATAATAATAATAGTAATAAGGATAAAAATAAGAGTTATTACGATAATAATAATAGTAATAAGGATAAAAATAAGAGTTATTACATAATAAAAATAGGAATAAGGATAAAAATAAGAGATATTTATATAATAATAATAGTGATAAGGTTCAAAATAATAGTTATTACGATAATAATAATAGTAATAAGCATAAAAATAAGAGTTATTACATAATAAAAAGGGGAATAAGGCTGAAAATAATAGTTATTACGATAATAATAATAGTTATAAGGATATAAATAAGAGTTATTACGATAATGAGAATAGATATAAGGATAAAAATAAGAGTTATTACATAATAAAAATAGGAATATGGCTGAAAATAGTAGTTATAATGATAATAATAATAGAAATAAGGATAAAAATAAGAGTTATTACATAATAAAAATAGGAATAAGGATAAAAATAAGAGTTATTTATATAATAATAATAGTGATAAGGCTCAAAATAATAGTTATTACGATAATAATAATAGTAATAAGGATAAAAATAAGAGTTATTACATAATAAAAAGAGGAATAAGGCTGAAAATAATAGTTATTACGATAAGAATAATAGTTATAAGGATAAAAATAAGGGTTATTACGATAATGAGAATAGATATAAGGATAAAAATAAGAGTTGTTACATAATAAAAATAGGAATACGGCTGAAAATAATGCTTATAATGATAATAATAATAGAAATAAGGTTAAAAATAAGAGTTATTACGATAATAATAATAGAAATAAGGATAAAAGTAAGAGTTATTACGATAATAATAATAGTAATAAGGATAAAAATAAGAGTTATTACGATAATAATAATAGAAATAAGGATAAAAATAAGAGTTATTACATAATAAAAATAGGAATACGGCTGACAATAATGGTTATAATGATAATAATAATAGAAATAAGGATAAAAATAAGAGTTATTACGATAATAATAATAGAAATAAGGATAAAAATAAGAGTTATTACATAATAAAAATAGGAATACGGCTGAAAATAATGGTTATAATGATAATAATAATAGAAATAAGGATAAAAATAAGAGTTATTATGATAATAATAATAGTAATAAGGATAAAAATAAGAGTTATTACATAATAAAAAGAGGAATAAGGCTGAGAATAATAGTTATTACGATAATAATAATCGTTATAAGGATAAAAATAAGAGTTATTACATAATAAAAATAGGAATAAGTATAAAAATAAGAGTTATTTATATAATAATAATAGTGATAAGGCTCAAAATAATAGTTATTACGATAATAATAATAGTAATAAGGATAAAAATAAGAGTTATTACATAAGAAAAAGAGGAATAAGGCTGAAAATAATAGTTATTACGATAATAATAATAGTTATAAGGATATAAATAAGAGTTATTAGGATAATGAGAATAGATATAAGGATAAAAATAAGAGTTATTACATAATAAAAAGAGGAATAAGGCTGAAAATAATAGTTATTACGATAATAATAATAGTTATAAGGATAAAAATAAGAGTTATTACGATAATAATAATAGTTATAAGGATAAAAATAAGAGTTATTACGATAATAATAATAGTTATAAGGATAAAAATAAGAGTTATTACATAATAAAAATAGGAATATGGCTGAAAGTAATAGTCATAATGACATTAATAATAGAAATAAGGATAAAAATAAGAGTTATTACATAATAAAACTAGGAATAAGGCTGAAAATAATGTTTATAATGATAATAATAATAGAAATAAGGATAAAAATAAGATTTATTACGATAATAATAATAGTAATAAGGATAAAAATAAGAGTTATTACGATAATAATAATAGCAATAAGGATAAAAATAAGAGTTATTACATAATAAAAATAGGAATAAGGATAAAAATAAGAGATATTTATATAATAATAATAGTGATTAGGCTCAAAATAATAGTTATTACGATAATAATAATAGTAATAAGGATAAAAATAAGAGTTATTACATAATAAAAAGAGGAATAAGGCTGAAAATAATAGTTATTACGATAATAATAATAGTTATAAGGATAAAAATAAGAGTTATTACGATAATGAGAATAGATATAAGGATAAAAATAAGAGTTATTACATAATAAAAATAGGAATACGGCTGAAAATAATGCTTAGAATGATAATAATAATAGAAATAAGGATAAAAATAAGAGTTATTACGATAATAATAATAGAAATAAGGATAAAAATATGAGTTATTGCATAATAATAATAGTAATAAGGATAAAAGTAAGAGTTAATATGATGTTAAAATAGGAATGAGGACAAAAATAAGAGTTATTACGATAATAATAATAGTAATAAGGATAAAAATAAGAGTTATTACATAAGAAAAAGAGGAATAAGGCTGAAAATAATAGTTATTACGATAATAATAATAGTTATAAGGATATAAATAAGAGTTATTAGGATAATGAGAATAGATATAAGGATAAAAATAAGAGTTATTACATAATAAAAATAGGAATACGGCTGAAAATAATGCTTATAATGATAATAATAATAGAAATAAGGATAAAAATAAGAGTTATTACGATAATAATAATAGAAATAAGGATAAAAATATGAGTTATTGCATAATAATAATAGTAATAAGGATAAAAGTAAGAGTTAATATGATGTTAAAATAGGAATGAGGACAAAAATAAGAGTTATTACGATAATAATAATAGTTATAAGGATAAAAATAAGAGTTATTACATAATAAAAAGAGGAATAAGGCTGAAAATAATAGTTATTACGATAATAATAATAGTTATAAAGATAAAAATAAGAGTTATTACGATAATGAGAATAGAAATAAGGATAAAAATAAGAGTTTTTACATAATAAAAATAGGAATACGGCTGAAAATAATGCTTATAATGATAATAATAATAGAAATAAGGATAAAAATAAGAGTTATTATGATAATAATAATAGTAATAAGGATAAAAATAAGAGTTATTACATAATAAAAAGAGGAATAAGGCTGAAAATAATAGTTATTACGATAATAATAATAGTTATAAGGATAAAAATAAGAGTTATTACGATAATGAGAATAGATATAAGGATAAAAATAAGAGTTATTACATAATAAAAATAGGAATACGGCTGAAAATAATGCTTATAATGATAATAATAATAGAAATAAGGATAAAAATAAGAGTTATTACATAATAAAAATAGGAATATGGCTGAAAATAGTAGTTATAATGATAATAATAATAGAAATAAGGATAAAAATAAGAGTTATTATGATAATAATAATAGTAATAAGGATAAAAATAAGAGTTATTACATAATAAAAATAGGAATAAGGATAAAAAAAAAAGAGTTATTTATATAATAATAATAGTGATGAGGTTAAAATAATAGTTATTACGATATTAATAATAGTAATAAGGATAAAAATAAGAGTTATTACGACAATAATAATAGAAATAAGGATAAAAATAAGAGTTATTACATAATAAAAATAGGAATACGGCTGACAATAATGGTTATAATGATAATAATAATAGAAATAAGGATAAAAATAAGAGTTATTACGATAATAATAATAGAAATAAGGATAAAAACAACAGTTATTACATAATAAAAATAGGAATACGGCTGAAAATAATGGTTATAATGATAATAATAATAGAAATAGGGATCAAAGTAAGAGTTATTACGATAATAATAATAGAAATAAGGATAAAAATAAGAGTTATTACATAATAAAAATAGGAATATGGCTGAAAATAGTAGTTATAATGATAATAATAATAGAAATAAGGATAAAAATAAGAGTTATTATGATAATAATAATAGTAATAAGGATAAAAATAAGAGTTATTACATAATAAAAATAGCAATAGGGATAAAAATAAGAGTTATTTATATAATAATAATAGTGATAAGGTTCAAAATAATAGTTATTACGATATTAATAATAGTAATAAGGATAAAAATTAGAGTTATTACATAATAAAAAGAGGAATAAGGCTGAAAATAATAGTTATTACGATAATAATAATAGTTATAAGGATATAAATAAGAGTTGTTACGATAATGAGAATAGATATAAGGATAAAAATAAGAGATATTACATAATAAAAATAGGAATATGGCTGAAAATAGTAGTTATAATGATAATAATAATAGAAATAAGGATAAAAATAAGAGTTATTACATAATAAAAATAGGAATACGGCTGACAATAATGGTTATAATGATAATAATAATAGAAATAAGGATAAAAATAAGAGTTATTACGATAATAATAATAGAAATAAGGATAAAAACAACAGTTATTACATAATAAAAATAGGAATACGGCTGAAAATAATGGTTATAATGATAATAATAATAGAAATAGGGATCAAAGTAAGAGTTATTACGATAATAATAATAGAAATAAGGATAAAAATAAGAGTTATTACATAATAAAAATAGGAATATGGCTGAAAATAGTAGTTATAATGATAATAATAATAGAAATAAGGATAAAAATAAGAGTTATTATGATAATAATAATAGTAATAAGGATAAAAATAAGAGTTATTACATAATAAAAAGAGGAATAAGGCTGAGAATAATAGTTATTACGATAATAATAATCGTTATAAGGATAAAAATAAGAGTTATTACATAATAAAAATAGGAATAAGGCTGAAAATAATAGTTATTACGATAATAATAATAGTTATAAGGATATAAATAAGAGTTATTAGGATAATGAGAATAGATATAAGGATGAAAATAAGAGTTATTACATAATAGAAAGAGGAATAAGGCTGAAAATAATAGTTATTACGATAATAATAATAGTTATAAGGATAAAAATAAGAGTTATTACGATAATGAGAATAGATATAAGGATAAAAATAAGAGTTATTACATAATAAAAATAGGAATACGGCTGAAAATAATGCTTATAATGATAATAATAATAGTTATAAGGATAAAAATAAGAGTTATTACGATAATGAGAATAGAAATAAGGATAAAAATAAGAGTTATTACATAATAATAATAGTTACAAGGATAAAAATAGGAGTTATTACGATAATAATAATAGAAATGAGGATAAAAATAAGAGTTGTTACGATAATGATAATAGTAATAAGGATAAAAATAAGAGTTATTACGATAATAATAATAGTTATAAGGATAAAAATAAGAGTTATTACGATAATAATAATAGTTATAAGGATAAAAATAAGAGTTATTACATAATAAAAATAGGAATATGGCTGAAAGTAATAGTCATAATGACATTAATAATAGAAATAAGGATAAAAATAAGAGTTATTACATAATAAAACTAGGAATAAGGCTGAAAATAATGTTTATAATGATAATAATAATAGAAATAAGGATAAAAATAAGATTTATTACGATAATAATAATAGTAATAAGGATAAAAATAAGAGTTATTACGATAATAATAATAGCAATAAGGATAAAAATAAGAGTTATTACATAATAAAAATAGGAATAAGGATAAAAATAAGAGATATTTATATAATAATAATAGTGATTAGGCTCAAAATAATAGTTATTACGATAATAATAATAGTAATAAGGATAAAAATAAGAGTTATTACATAATAAAAAGAGGAATAAGGCTGAAAATAATAGTTATTACGATAATAATAATAGTTATAAGGATAAAAATAAGAGTTATTACGATAATGAGAATAGATATAAGGATAAAAATAAGAGTTATTACATAATAAAAATAGGAATACGGCTGAAAATAATGCTTAGAATGATAATAATAATAGAAATAAGGATAAAAATAAGAGTTATTACGATAATAATAATAGAAATAAGGATAAAAATATGAGTTATTGCATAATAATAATAGTAATAAGGATAAAAGTAAGAGTTAATATGATGTTAAAATAGGAATGAGGACAAAAATAAGAGTTATTACGATAATAATAATAGTAATAAGGATAAAAATAAGAGTTATTACATAAGAAAAAGAGGAATAAGGCTGAAAATAATAGTTATTACGATAATAATAATAGTTATAAGGATATAAATAAGAGTTATTAGGATAATGAGAATAGATATAAGGATAAAAATAAGAGTTATTACATAATAAAAATAGGAATACGGCTGAAAATAATGCTTATAATGATAATAATAATAGAAATAAGGATAAAAATAAGAGTTATTACGATAATAATAATAGAAATAAGGATAAAAATATGAGTTATTGCATAATAATAATAGTAATAAGGATAAAAGTAAGAGTTAATATGATGTTAAAATAGGAATGAGGACAAAAATAAGAGTTATTACGATAATAATAATAGTTATAAGGATAAAAATAAGAGTTATTACATAATAAAAAGAGGAATAAGGCTGAAAATAATAGTTATTACGATAATAATAATAGTTATAAAGATAAAAATAAGAGTTATTACGATAATGAGAATAGAAATAAGGATAAAAATAAGAGTTTTTACATAATAAAAATAGGAATACGGCTGAAAATAATGCTTATAATGATAATAATAATAGAAATAAGGATAAAAATAAGAGTTATTATGATAATAATAATAGTAATAAGGATAAAAATAAGAGTTATTACATAATAAAAAGAGGAATAAGGCTGAAAATAATAGTTATTACGATAATAATAATAGTTATAAGGATAAAAATAAGAGTTATTACGATAATGAGAATAGATATAAGGATAAAAATAAGAGTTATTACATAATAAAAATAGGAATACGGCTGAAAATAATGCTTATAATGATAATAATAATAGAAATAAGGATAAAAATAAGAGTTATTACATAATAAAAATAGGAATATGGCTGAAAATAGTAGTTATAATGATAATAATAATAGAAATAAGGATAAAAATAAGAGTTATTATGATAATAATAATAGTAATAAGGATAAAAATAAGAGTTATTACATAATAAAAATAGGAATAAGGATAAAAAAAAAGAGTTATTTATATAATAATAATAGTGATGAGGTTAAAATAATAGTTATTACGATATTAATAATAGTAATAAGGATAAAAATAAGAGTTATTACGACAATAATAATAGAAATAAGGATAAAAATAAGAGTTATTACATAATAAAAATAGGAATACGGCTGACAATAATGGTTATAATGATAATAATCATAGAAATAAGGATAAAAATAAGAGTTATTACGATAATAATAATAGAAATAAGGATAAAAACAACAGTTATTACATAATAAAAATAGGAATACGGCTGAAAATAATGCTTATAATGATAATAATAATAGAAATAAGGATAAAAATAAGAGTTATTACGATAATAATAATAGAAATAAGGATAAAAATATGAGTTATTGCATAATAATAATAGTAATAAGGATAAAAGTAAGAGTTAATATGATGTTAAAATAGGAATGAGGACAAAAATAAGAGTTATTACGATAATAATAATAGTTATAAGGATAAAAATAAGAGTTATTACATAATAAAAAGAGGAATAAGGCTGAAAATAATAGTTATTACGATAATAATAATAGTTATAAAGATAAAAATAAGAGTTATTACGATAATGAGAATAGAAATAAGGATAAAAATAAGAGTTTTTACATAATAAAAATAGGAATACGGCTGAAAATAATGCTTATAATGATAATAATAATAGAAATAAGGATAAAAATAAGAGTTATTATGATAATAATAATAGTAATAAGGATAAAAATAAGAGTTATTACATAATAAAAAGAGGAATAAGGCTGAAAATAATAGTTATTACGATAATAATAATAGTTATAAGGATAAAAATAAGAGTTATTACGATAATGAGAATAGATATAAGGATAAAAAATAAGAGTTATTACATAATAAAAATAGGAATACGGCTGAAAATAATGCTTATAATGATAATAATAATAGAAATAAGGATAAAAATAAGAGTTATTACATAATAAAAATAGGAATATGGCTGAAAATAGTAGTTATAATGATAATAATAATAGAAATAAGGATAAAAATAAGAGTTATTATGATAATAATAATAGTAATAAGGATAAAAATAAGAGTTATTACATAATAAAAATAGGAATAAGGATAAAAAAAAAGAGTTATTTTATATAATAATAATAGTGATGAGGTTAAAATAATAGTTATTACGATATTAATAATAGTAATAAGGATAAAAATAAGAGTTATTACGACAATAATAATAGAAATAAGGATAAAAAATAAGAGTTATTACATATAAAAAAATAGGAATACGGCTGACAATAATGGTTATAATGATAATAATAATAGAAATAAGGATAAAAATAAGAGTTATTACGATAATAATAATAGAAATAAGGATAAAAACAACAGTTATTACATAATAAAAATAGGAATACGGCTGAAAATAATGGTTATAATGATAATAATAATAGAAATAGGGATCAAAGTAAGAGTTATTACGATAATAATAATAGAAATAAGGATAAAAATAAGAGTTATTACATAATAAAAAGAGGAATAAGGCTGAAAATAATAGTTATTACGATAATAATAATAGTTATAAGGATAAAAATAAGAGTTATTACGATAATGAGAATAGATATAAGGATAAAAATAAGAGTTATTACATAATAAAAATAGGAATACGGCTGAAAATAATGCTTAGAATGATAATAATAATAGAAATAAGGATAAAAATAAGAGTTATTACGATAATAATAATAGAAATAAGGATAAAAATATGAGTTATTGCATAATAATAATAGTAATAAGGATAAAAGTAAGAGTTAATATGATGTTAAAATAGGAATGAGGACAAAAATAAGAGTTATTACGATAATAATAATAGTAATAAGGATAAAAATAAGAGTTATTACATAAGAAAAAGAGGAATAAGGCTGAAAATAATAGTTATTACGATAATAATAATAGTTATAAGGATATAAATAAGAGTTATTAGGATAATGAGAATAGATATAAGGATAAAAATAAGAGTTATTACATAATAAAAATAGGAATACGGCTGAAAATAATGCTTATAATGATAATAATAATAGAAATAAGGATAAAAATAAGAGTTATTACGATAATAATAATAGAAATAAGGATAAAAATATGAGTTATTGCATAATAATAATAGTAATAAGGATAAAAGTAAGAGTTAATATGATGTTAAAATAGGAATGAGGACAAAAATAAGAGTTATTACGATAATAATAATAGTTATAAGGATAAAAATAAGAGTTATTACATAATAAAAAGAGGAATAAGGCTGAAAATAATAGTTATTACGATAATAATAATAGTTATAAAGATAAAAATAAGAGTTATTACGATAATGAGAATAGAAATAAGGATAAAAATAAGAGTTTTTACATAATAAAAATAGGAATACGGCTGAAAATAATGCTTATAATGATAATAATAATAGAAATAAGGATAAAAATAAGAGTTATTATGATAATAATAATAGTAATAAGGATAAAAATAAGAGTTATTACATAATAAAAAGAGGAATAAGGCTGAAAATAATAGTTATTACGATAATAATAATAGTTATAAGGATAAAAATAAGAGTTATTACGATAATGAGAATAGATATAAGGATAAAAATAAGAGTTATTACATAATAAAAATAGGAATACGGCTGAAAATAATGCTTATAATGATAATAATAATAGAAATAAGGATAAAAATAAGAGTTATTACATAATAAAAATAGGAATATGGCTGAAAATAGTAGTTATAATGATAATAATAATAGAAATAAGGATAAAAATAAGAGTTATTATGATAATAATAATAGTAATAAGGATAAAAATAAGAGTTATTACATAATAAAAATAGGAATAAGGATAAAAAAAAAGAGTTATTTATATAATAATAATAGTGATGAGGTTAAAATAATAGTTATTACGATATTAATAATAGTAATAAGGATAAAAATTAGAGTTATTACATAATAAAAAGAGGAATAAGGCTGAAAATAATAGTTATTACGATAATAATAATAGTTATAAGGATATAAATAAGAGTTGTTACGATAATGAGAATAGATATAAGGATAAAAATAAGAGTTATTACATAATAAAAATAGGAATATGGCTGAAAATAGTAGTTATAATGATAATAATAATAGAAATAGGGATAAAAATAAGAGTTATTATGATAATAATAATAGTAATAAGGATAAAAATAAGAGTTATTACATAATAAAAATAGGAATAAGGATAAAAATAGTAGTTATTTATATAATAATAATAGTGATAAGGCTCAAAATAATAGTTATTACGATAATAATAATAGTAATAAGGATAAAAATAAGAGTTATTACATAATAAAAAGAGGAATAAGGCTGAAAATAATAGTTATTACGATAATAATAATAGTTATAAGGATAAAAATAAGAGTTATTACGATAATGAGAATAGATATAAGGATAAAAATAAGAGTTATTACATAATAAAAATAGGAATACGGCTGAAAATAATGCTTATAATGATAATAATAATAGAAATAAGGATAAAAATAAGAGTTATTACGATAATAATAATAGAAATAAGGATAAAAATATGAGTTATTGCATAATAATAATAGTAACAAGGATAAAAGTAAGAGTTAATATGATGTTAAAATAGGAATGAGGACAAAAATAAGAGTTATTACGATAATAATAATAGTTATAAAGATAAAAATAAGAGTCATTACATAATAAAAATAGGAATAAGTATAAAAATAAGAGTTATTTATATAATGATAATAGTGATAAGGCTCAAAATAATAGTTATCACGATAATAATAATAGTAATAAGGATAAAAATAAGAGTTATTACGATAATAATAATAGAAATAAGGATAAAAATAAGAGTTATTACATAATAAAAATAGGAATACGGCTGACAATAATGGTTACAATGATAATAATAATAGAAATAAGGATAAAAATAAGAGTTATTACGATAATAATAATAGAAATAAGGATAAAAATAAGAGTTATTACATAATAAAAATAGGATTACGGCTGAAAATAATGGTTATAATGATAATAATAATAGAAATAGGGATCAAAGTAAGAGTTATTACGATAATAATAATAGAAATAAGGATAAAAATAAGAGATATTACATAATAAAAATAGGAATACGGCTGAAAATAATGGTTATAATGATAATAATAATAGAAATAAGGATAAAAATAAGAGTTATTATGATAATAATAATAGTAATAAGGATAAAAATAAGAGTTATTACATAATAAAAATAGGAATACGGCTGAAAATAATGCTTATAATGATAATAATAATAGAAATAAGGATAAAAATAAGAGATATTACATAATAAAAATAGGAATATGGCTGAAAATAGTAGTTATAATGATAATAATAATAGAAATAAGGATAAAAATAAGAGTTATTATGATAATAATAATAGTAATAAGGATAAAAATAAGAGTTATTACATAATAAAAATAGGAATAAGGATAAAAATAAGAGTCATTACATAATAAAAATAGGAATAAGTATAAAAATTAGAGTTATTTATATAATAATAATAGTGATAAGGCTCAAAATAATAGTTATTACGATAATAATAATAGTAATAAGGATAAAAATAAGAGTTATTAAATAATAAAAAGAGGAATAAGGCTGAAAATAATAGTTATTACGATAATAATAATAGTTATAAGGATAAAAATAAGAGTCATTACATAATGAAAATAGGAATAAGTATAAAAATAAGAGTTATTTATATAATAATAATAGTGATAAGGCTCAAAATAATAGTTATTACGATAATAATAATAGTAATAAGGATAAAAATAAGAGTTATTACATAATAAAAAGAGGAATAAGGCTGAAAGTAATAGTTATTACGATAATAATAATAGTTATAAGGATAAAAATAAGAGTTATTACGATAATGAGAATAGAAATAAGGATAAAAGTAAGAGTTATTACGATAATAATAATAGTAATAAGGATAAAAATAAGAGTTATTACATAATAAAAATAGGAATACGGCTGACAATAATGGTTATAATGATAATAATAATAGAAATAAGAATAAAAATAAGAGTTATTACGATAAAATAATAGAAATAAGGATAAAAATAAGAGTTATTACATAATACAAATAGGAATAAGGATAAAAATAAGTGTTATTTATATAATAATAATAGTGATAGGGCTCAAAATAATAGTTATTACGATAATAATAATAGTAATAAGGATAAAAATAAGAGTTATTACATAATAAAAAGAGGAATAAGGCTGAAAGTAATAGTTATTACGATAATAATAATAGTTATAAGGATAAAAATAAGAGTTATTACGATAATGAGAATAGAAATAAGGATAAAAGTAAGAGTTATTACGATAATAAAAATAGGAATACGGCTGAAAATAATGCTTATAATGATAATAATAATAGAAATAAGGATAAAAATAAGAGTTATTACGATAATAATAATAGAAATAAGGATAAAAATATGAGTTATTGCATAATAATAATAGTAATAAGGATAAAAGTAAGAGTTAATATGATGTTAAAATAGGAATGAGGACAAAAATAAGAGTTATTACGATAATAATAATAGTTATAAAGATAAAAATAAGAGTCATTACATAATAAAAATAGGAATAAGTATAAAAATAAGAGTTATTTATATAATAATAATAGTGATAAGGCTCAAAATAAGAGTTATTACGATAATAATAATGGAAATAAGGATAAAAATAAGAGTTATTACGATAATAATAATAGTAATAAGGATAAAAATAAGAGTTATTACGATAATAATAATAGTAATAAGGATAAAAATAAGAGTTATTTATATAATAATAATACTGATAAGGCTGAAAATAATAGTTATTACGATAATAATAATAGTAATAAGGATAAAAGTAAGAGTTAATATGATGATAAAATAGGAATAAGGACAAAAATAAGAGTTATTACCATAATAATAATAGTAATAAGGATAAAAATAAGAGTTATTACATAATAAAAATAGGAATAAGGCTGAAAATAATGGTTATAATGATAATAATGATGACTAATAAGGATAAAAATAAGAGTTTTTTAACTAATAATAATAGTGATAAGGCTGGAAATAATAGTTATTACGATAATAAAAATAGGAATAAGGATAAAAATAAGAGTTATTACGATAATAATAATAGTAATAAGGATAAAAATAAGAGTTATTACGATAATAAAAATAGGAATAAGGATAAAAATAAGAGTTATTACCATAATAACATGTTAGAGAAAAACTAGATTTGCTCTCGTCAATGGTTCTGGGGTAAGTGCCAAGAGGTCAAACTTAGTCCTCTTACCAGAAGGCATCCTGGCCTTCCCCACTCCGTGGCCAGATCCTTGAGGAACAATATTCCTATTCATTCCGGCAACGCAACGTCGGGCTGCTTGCCTTTCCCAATTTTCCTCATTCAAACAAATAAGTCTGCAACATCCGATTGCCATGTGACTTCAAGTCACTGGCAATCGTCTGTCGCCCTAGCTGTCCGTTTACAACCATTCACTCGCCCAGACCTCGCACAGTTCATCCCGATCATAAATCGTACGAAAGCAAAATAGCGGCGGGCTAATTGCCTTTGACGACCCTCAAAAATACGTTGGCGCTAACACGGCCAACCTGACATGCTTCACGCTCTCGGGAAGCATCAATTCATAAGAACAGCCATATGTATCATAACATCAAACAAACATTTTGTTACCATATTCCCTCGGGATTGATAACGTCCTCTATTCCGCGCAATTCGTGTAGTTTTCAAACGTCGTCCTTCGAAGAATATTCTATCAAGTCCGTGGCCTTATTGTCACCCCTTGAAAATCTCTTTCGAAGTCTTAACGTTCTATTCCATACACGACATTGACGCCTTTCATACGTTATTCCCGGACACCAATATTTTTGCGATATACGATCGTATGTTTTGTCATACCCAACATGACAGTTCTCGTCATGATAGAGACGTAGCAAACCAAGCCTACTGCCTTTCGGAACGAAACTACGATATACTACACGTCCTGTGTCTCTTTTTATTTTCCTACAAAGGATCGTATCCCTTAATTCAAAGTCTGACGTTAAACTATGATTAGAAGCTAATTTCGCTATTATTTCTTTTGTTTCCTCGTCACTTCTCTGAGCCACTTCTAACCAACTACCTTCACAAATAAAATTGACGCGATAATCTTTCGGGGGGTTTCGGCTAAAATAATCCGCATATTCTATCTGTTTACCTTTACGATATTCTAACTCAAAATTAAAATCTTGTAAAAGAATCCACCATCGAGCTACCCTAGGTACTAAGTCCTTTTTGTTGTTGGTTGCCTTTATCGCATTACAATCGGTAACAATTTTAAATTTAATGCCAAGAAGATAAACGCGGAAATACTTTAATGCATTTACAATTGCCAATGTCTCGAGCTCATAAGAATGATAACGTGACTCTTCAGGGGTTGTACGTCTACTAAAATAAGACACCACCCTCAGATCTCCGCCTACTCTCTGAAATAAAACGGCACCGTAACCTAATGAACTAGCATCTGTGTGCAATTCGGTTTCTCGTTGCGGGTCGAAAATAATTAATAACGGCTTTGAAGTAAGTTGATTTAAAATATACTTCCGTGCCTCTTCTTGGTGTTCTCCCCAGTTCCAGGGTTCTCCTTGTTTTGTTAATCTCGTAATGCAAGCCGTACGAGCCGAAAATTCCGGAATAAACTTGCGAAAATAACTTGCAAGGCCCATAAACTGTCGTACCTGTTTTACATCAGCAGGTATAGGTGCTTCAAGTAACGCTTTCACTTTACTAGCGCCGGGTCTAATACCTTCGGCCGAAATTTCTCTACCTAAATATTCGATTTGAGTTTTAAAGAAAAAGCATTTCTTAATGTTTAAGGAAAACCCTGCTTTATCGAGTGCTATTAAAACCTGTTCCAGACGTTCAAGCCCTTCTCTTATAGTCTCTGACGGAATCAATATATCATCTAAATACACTAATGCAATATTATGTTTTAAATTTCCCAACGCGGTGTTAATCGCACGCTGAAATACGGCAGGCGCGTTGCATAACCCAAATGGCATGCGCAAAAATTCGTAATGCCCGTCAGGTGTCACGAACGCGGTTTTCTCTATTGAACACTCTGCTATCGGAATTTGATAAAATCCGGATGCCATGTCAAGAGTGGTAAAGAACTTTCCCTTGCCCAAACGATCTAACTGATCCTCAATCAGAGGTAAGGGATAACGATCTTTTACAGTGATTTTATTTAATGCCCGAAAATCTACGCACATCCGATCTTCCCCATTTTTCTTTTTTACTAGGATGATGGGACTCGCGTAAGGAGATGTACTCTCCCGGATAATATTATTTTTTTGTAGCTCAGAGATAATCGCACGCACCTTTTCGCGCTCCGTAATCGATAACCGATAAGGGTGATAACTTACCACACGATCCTCCTTTGTTACGATTTTCATGTCTCCCGTACTTACTCTCCGAACCTGACTGCCTACTGCTACCATATGTTTGTACCGGTCCAGTAAATTTGATAATTCCCTCCTTGTTTCGTCACTGACATTTTCGATGTTGAAGCAGACGGGGTCTTCGTTCGATGTTCCCTTTTCTCGACCGCTTGAAGTCCGTTGGAGGGTGGTCGATCCGTCCGTTTCGGTTACGATGCGAACACCACCGTTGGATAAAACATTTTTCCCTACGATGAGTCCGTACGGGATGGAGGAATCCGGAACAACAAATAGATCTAATTCTACCGACAGCTCTTCTGACCGAATAATTGCTGTGGTGCTGCCAATGGTAATGGTAGATGAATCAGACAAGCCTTTAATCGTTGTGGCGAAAGGATCAATTTTACAATTTGCTCGTTTCGCCACCGTTTCTTTTACCAAGGAACACGTTGCTCCACTGTCAATAAGGCTCTCCCTTACAAGTGTGTCGCGTAACAGAATTGGGGTCAGTTTATGGTCTACAGAGAAACATACGTTCGTCTGTAGCTGACCCATATTTAAATTTGGTTTTTTTGTGCTCGCTTTCGTCACGTCGCGCTCTTTTGGCCCAACAATTGTCTTCACTGTGACCCTGCTTAAGACAATAGGAGCAGGTAATACTCCTCGGTGGGCTGCGTTTTCTGCCCATCCGTGATCGTTTGGAACAGTAATTTGCTGTATGTCCCCATTCACCGCAATTGTAGCACTGCTTTTTAAAAGGAACCCGTCCCTTTTCTTCATGCATTTCCCGAATTGGTTCTTTATTACTTTTTACTTTCACGAATTGTGACACTCCCGACAATAGTTCCACCGTAGAAGTATACCGCGCGTTCAAAAGCGATTGCCGCACAGACGCGTCAGTAATGTGTCCGATCACTAAACTAATAAGTTCATGTTGTTTAAACTCAATTTGAGTTTGTCCAAAATACTTTAATTTATTCCGCGCGTACTCAGAGTACGATTCAGCGGCATCACTCGTATAGGCTACAGCACGAGCCAACCGTTCACATAGTCTATCTTCACTGACAAACACGGAACACAGGTCTTCAGAAAATTTTTCCCATGTTCTCGGATTACCTTCCCACGATTGGTACCACTTTTTCGCTGGTCCAGTTAATGCATGTGTCGCAAGGCTCAATCGTTGCGGAAGAGGTAACTTTTCCGTGATGCGTTCCACTGTCTGGCACCATTTTTTCGCGTCCTCACCAAGGTCAGCACCCCCAAATTCCGGAATGGCATCAATCAATGCATTCGGGACTACACCGGAAACACTCGGCATTGCATTCGACGTGAATGTTTCCATGAATTTACGGAAAAGAGTTTCGAATGAAGGAGTGCTGGATTCGCCAGATTCTGCCATTTTAATTGCACACAAGCGTTTTATAAAAACTGAACACACACAAAACACAACACGGTTGAATACCGAAAACTATATGGGGCGATTGGATTAACGTATCCCACTTCTGATGTTAGAGAAAAAACTAGATTTGCTCTCGTCAATGGTTCTGGGGTAAGTGCCAAGAGGTCAAACTTAGTCCTCTTACCAGAAGGCATCCTGGCCTTCCCCACTCCGTGGCCAGATCCTTGAGGAACAATATTCCTATTCATTCCGGCAACGCAACGTCGGGCTGCTTGCCTTTCCCAATTTTCCTCATTCAAACAAATAAGTCTGCAACATCCGATTGCCATGTGACTTCAAGTCACTGGCAAACGTCTGTCGCCCTAGCTGTCCGTTTACAACCATTCACTCGTCCAGACCTCGCACAGTTCATCCCGACCATAAATCGTACGAAAGCAAAATAGCGGCGGGCTAATTGCCTTTGACGACCCTCAAAAATACGTTGGCGCTAACAGATAATATACACAATGTTGATAATATCGATAAAATTGAAAAAATTGAAAAAATTTGAGAAATTGAAAAAATTTGAAAAATTGAAAAAATTTGAAAAATTGATAAAATTTGAAAAATTTGACAAATTCAAAAAATTGAAAAAACCGATAAAACTGATAATATTGATATTATTGATAATATTCCCAATGCTGATGATAGCAACAATGTTGATAATATCGTTAAATTGGAAAAATTGAAAAGATTGAAAAGATTTGAGAATTGAAAAACTTGAAAAATTCAAAAAATTCAAAAAATCGAGAAAACTGATAACATTGATAATATTCAAAATGTTGATGATTGCAACAATGTTGCTAATATCGATAAAATTGATAAAATTGAAAAAATTGAAAAAATGAGAAAAATTAAACAAATTGAAAAAATTGAAAAAATTGAAAAAATCGATAAAACTGATAATATTGATAATATTAATAATATTCACAATGTTGATGATAGCAACAATGTTGATAATATCGATAAAATTTAAAAAGATTGAAAGAATTGAAAAAATCGATAAAACTGATAATATTGATAATATTAATAATATTCACAATTTTGATGATAGCAACAATGTTCATAATATCGATAAAATTGAAAAAATCGATAAAACTGACAATATTGATATTATTAATAATATTCACAATGTTGATGGTAGCAACAATGTTGATAATATCGATAAAATTGAAAAATATTGAAAGAATTGAAAAATTCGATAAAACTGATAATATTAATAATATTGATCATATTCACAATGTTGATAGTATCGATAAAATTGAAAAAATTGAAAAAATTTGAGAAATTGAAAAAATTTGAGAAATTGAAAAAATTTGAAAAATTGATAAAATTTGAAAAATTTGACAAATTCAAAAAATTGAAAAAACCGATAAAACTGATAATATTGATATTATTGATAATATTCCCAATGTTGATGATAGCAACAATGTTGATAATATCGTTAAATTGAAAAAATTGAAAAAATTTGAAAAATTGAAAAAATCGAAAAAGTTGAAAAAATCAAACAAAACTGATAATATTGATAATATTTACAATGTTGATGAAAATAACAATGTTGATAATATCGATAAAATTGAAAAAATTTGAAAAATTGAAAAATAAAAAAAGTTGAAAAAATAAAAAAAAACTGTAATATTGATAGTATTTACAATGTTGATAATATTCACAATGTTCATAATATCGATAATATTGAAAAAATTGAAAAAATTGAAAGAATTTGAAAAATCTGAAAAATTCAAAAAATTGAAAAAATCGATGAAACCGATAATATTAATAATATTCACAATGTTTATGATAGCAACAATGTTGATAATATCGATAAATTTGAAAAAATGGAAAAAATTTGAAAAATTGAAAAAATTAAAAATAATCGATAAAACTGATAATTTTGATAATATTAATAATATTCACAATGTTGGTGATAGCAACAATGTTGATAATATCGATAAAATTGAAAAAATTTGAAAAATTGAAAAAATTTGAAAAATTTGAAAAATTGAAAAAATTGAAAAAATAGAAAAAACTGATAATATTGATAATATTCACAATGTTGATGATTGCAACAATGTTGACAATATCGATAAAACTGAAAAATTGGTAAAATTTGAAAAATTCGAAGAATTCGAAAAATTCAAAAAATTGAAAAAATCGATAAAACTGATTATATTGTAATATTGATAACATTCCAAATGTTGATAATATCGATAAAATTGAAAAAATTAAAAAAATTGAAAAAATTGAAAAAATTGAAAAAATTTGAAAAATTGCAAAATCAAAAAAGTTGAAAAAAGAAAAAAAACTGATAATATTGATAGTATTTACAATGTTGATAATATTCACAATGTTGATAATATCGATAATATTGAAAAAATTGAAAAAATTGAAAAAATTTGAAAAATCTGAAAAATTCAAAAAATTGAAAGATCGATGAAACCGATAATATTAATAATATTCACAATGTTGATGATAGCGACAATGCTCATAATATCGATAAAGTTGAAAAAATTTGAAAAATCGAAACAATTTGACAAATTCAAAAAATTGAAAAACCGATAATACTGATAATATTGATAATATTGATAATATTCACAATGTTGATAATGGCAACAATGTTGATAATATCGATAAAATTGAAAAAATGGAAAAAATTGAAAAAATTTGAAAAATTGAAAAATAAAAAAAGTTGAAAAAATAAAAAAAAACTGTAATATTGATAGTATTTACAATGTTGCTGAAAATAACAATGTTGATAATATGGATAAAATTGAAAAAATTTTAAAAATTGAAACAATTTGAAAAATTGACAAAATTTGAAAAATGGAAAAAAATGAAAAATTGAAAAAATTTAAAAAATGGGAAATATTGAAAAAACTGATAATATTGATAATATTAATAATATTCACAATGTTGATGATAGCAACAATGTTGATAATATCGATAAAATTGAAAAATATTGAAAGAATTGAAAAATTCGATAAAACTGATAATATTAATAATATTGATAATATTCACAATGTTGATAATATCGATAAAATTGAAAAAATTGAAAAAATTTGAGAAATTGAAAAAATTTGAAAAATTGAAAAAATTTGAAAAATTGATAAAATTTGAAAAATTTGAGAAATTCAAAAAATTGAAAAAACCGATAAAACTGATAATATTGATATTATTGATAATATTCCCAATGTTGATGATAGCAACAATGTTGATAATATCGTTAAATTGAAAAAATTGAAAAAATTTGAAAAATTGAAAAAATCGAAAAAGTTGAAAAAATCAAACAAAACTGATAATATTGATAATATTTACAATGTTGATGAAAATAACAATGTTGATAATATCGATAAAATTGAAAAAATTTGAAAAATTGAAAAATAAAAAAAGTTGAAAAAATAAAAAAAAACTGTAATATTGATAGTATTTACAATGTTGATAATATTCACAATGTTCATAATATCGATAATATTGAAAAAATTGAAAAAATTGAAAGAATTTGAAAAATCTGAAAAATTCAAAAAATTGAAAAAATCGATGAAACCGATAATATTAATAATATTCACAATGTTTATGATAGCAACAATGTTGATAATATCGATAAATTTGAAAAAATGGAAAAAATTTGAAAAATTGAAAAAATTAAAAATAATCGATAAAACTGATAATATTGATAATATTAATAATATTCACAATGTTGGTGATAGCAACAATGTTGATAATGTCGATAAAATTGAAAAAATTTGAAAAATTGAAAAAATTTGAAAAATTTGAAAAATTGAAAAAATTGAAAAAATTGAAAAAACTGATAATATTGATAATATTCACAATGTTGATGATTGCAACAATGTTGACAATATCGATAAATCTGAAAAATTGGTAAAATTTGAAAAATTCGAAGAATTCGAAAAATTCAAAAAATTGAAAAAATCGATAAAACTGATTATATTGATAATATTGATAACATTCCAAATGTTGATAATATCGATAAAATTGAAAAAATTAAAAAAATTGAAAAAATTGAAAAAATTTGAAAAATTGAAAAAATCGAAAAAGTTGAAAAAATCAAACAAAACTGATAATATTGATAATATTTACAATGTTGATGAAAATAACAATGTTGATAATATCGATAAAATTGAAAAAATTTGAAAAATTGCAAAATCAAAAAAGTTGAAAAAAGAAAAAAAACTGATAATATTGATAGTATTTACAATGTTGATAATATTCACAATGTTGATAATATCGATAATATTGAAAAAATTGAAAAAATTGAAAAAATTTGAAAAATCTGAAAAATTCAAAAAATTGAAAAATCGATGAAACCGATAATATTAATAATATTCACAATGTTGATGATAGCGACAATGCTCATAATATCGATAAAGTTGAAAAAATTTGAAAAATTGAAACAATTTGACAAATTCAAAAAATTGAAAAACCGATAAAACTGATAATATTGATAATATTGATAATATTCACAATGTTGATAATGGCAACAATGTTGATAATATCGATAAAATTGAAAAAATGGAAAAAATTGAAAAAATTTGAAAAATTGAAAAATAAAAAAAGTTGAAAAAATAAAAAAAAACTGTAATATTGATAGTATTTACAATGTTGATGAAAATAACAATGTTGATAATATGGATAAAATTGAAAAAATTTTAAAAATTGAAACAATTTGAAAAATTGACAAAATTTGAAAAATGGAAAAAAATGAAAAATTGAAAAAATTTAAAAAATGGGAAATATTGAAAAAACTGATAATATTGATAATATTAATAATATTCACAATGTTGATGATAACAACAATGTTGATAATATCGATAAAATTGAAAAATATTGAAAGAATTGAAAAATTCGATAAAACTGATAATATTAATAATATTGATAATATTCACAATGTTGATAATATCGATAAAATTGAAAAAATTGAAAAAATTTGAGAAATTGAAAAAATTTGAAAAATTGAAAAAATTTGAAAAATTGATAAAATTTGAAAAATTTGAGAAATTCAAAAAATTGAAAAAACCGATAAAACTGATAATATTGATATTATTGATAATATTCCCAATGTTGATGATAGCAACAATGTTGATAATATCGTTAAATTGAAAAAATTGAAAAAATTTGAAAAATTGAAAAAATCGAAAAAGTTGAAAAAATCAAACAAAACTGATAATATTGATAATATTTACAATGTTGATGAAAATAACAATGTTGATAATATCGATAAAATTGAAAAAATTTTAAAATTGAAACAATTTGAAAAATTGACAAAATTTGAAAAAAGGAAAAAAATGAAAAAAATGGAAAAATTGAAAAAACCGAAAAAGTTGAAAAAATCAAACAAAACTGATAATATTGATGATATTTACAATGTTGATGAATATAACAATGTTGATAATATCGATAAAATTGAAAGAATTTGAAAAAATGAAACAATTCGAAAAATTGAAAATATTTGAATAATTGAAAAAAGTGAAAAATTGAAAAAATTAAAAAAGCTGAAAAAATCGAAAAAACTGATAATATTGATAATATTCACAATGTTTATGATAGCAACAATGTTGATAATATCGATAAATTTGAAAAAATGGAAAAAATTGGAAAAATTGAAAAAATTAAAAATAATCGATAAAACTGATAATATTGATAATATTAATAATATTCACAATGTTGGTGATAGCAACAATGTTGATAATATCGATAAAATTGAAAAAATTTGAAAAATTGAAAAAATTTGAAAAATTTGAAAAATTTGAAAAAATAGAAAAAACTGATAATATTGATAATATTCACAATGTTGATGATTGCAACAATGTTGACAATATCGATAAAACTGAAAAATTGGTAAAATTTGAAAAATTCGAAGAATTCGAAAAATTCAAAAAATTGAAAAAATCGATAAAACTGATTATATTGATAATATTGATAACATTCCAAATGTTGATAATATCGATAAAATTGAAAAAATTAAAAAAATTGAAAAAATTGAAAAAATTTGAAAAATTGCAAAATCAAAAAAGTTGAAAAAAGAAAAAAAACTGATAATATTGATAGTATTTACAATGTTGATAATATTCACAATGTTAATAATATTGATAATATTGAAAAAATTGAAAAAATTGAAAAAATTGAAGAAATTGGAAAAATTGGAAAAATGGGAAAAATTAAAAGTTGAAAAAATAAAAAAAAACTGATAATGTTAATAATATTCACAATATTGATGATAGCAACAATGTTGGTAATATCGATAAAATTGAAAAAATGGAAAAAATTTGAAAAATTCAAAAAATTGGAAAAATCGATAAAACTGATAACATTGATAATATTGATAATATTCACAATGTTCATAATAGCAACAATGTTGATAATATCGATAAAATTGAAAAAATTAGAAAAATTAAAAAGATTGAAAGAATTGAAAAAATCGATAAAACTGATAATATTGATAATATTCACAATGTTGATAATAGCAACAATGTTGATAATATCGATAAAACTGAAAAATTGATAAAATTTGAAAAATTGAAAAATAAAAAAAGTTGAAAAAATAAAAAAGAACTGATAATTTTGATAATATTTACAATGTTGATAATATTCACAATGTTGATAATTTCGATAATATTGAAAAATTGAAAAAACTTGAAAATTCAAAAAATTGAAAAAATCGATAAAACTGATAATATTGACAATATTGATAATATTCACAATGTTGATGTTATGTCCCCGCCGATGTAGCGGGCGGAATAACAATCGCGAGGAAAATTTGGGTCCTAGTCCCGATTTAAAGGAAGTGCGGAGGAGATCAACTTGATTCACGCAGTTTCAAATTGTATAAAATCGTATATTTAGTGAACTGTCTCTATTGGAGTGCTTTACGAGAGTGTCGCCTCTTCGTACTCGCTTGATAAGGAAAACATCAGGGTTAGGAGTTCTGGCCTGAAGGGGAGGGAGATTTCTGGTAGGTAAGCAGGAAAGGACAGTCGGACTGTGGGAATGGAATTGTGCTGTTCTTGCATATTCTTATTATAAGGTTACACTTATGCTGTTTGATTATAATGAGACGATTACAATAATAATAGTAGTACTAATAATAATAATAATAATAATAATGATGATAATAATAATGGTGAAAATAATAATAATAATAATAATTGTAATTATAATAATAACAATAATGATGACGGGAGGAGTAGGATATAACACGCCCCCCCTTTAAAATGGAAGATGTATACCCTAACGGGTGTGCATCTTTCTGCGATAGATTGTATGATGTTTGTTGCGTATTTTGGTTTGTACATCTGTTTAGCTGTCGCGAATTTTATACATGTGTCTTTGTGTCAGTGTAATGTTTTCGGGTGTGTGTGTGTACTTATTACTATTTACAATGGTGTCGCATAGTACGCTCTTGTACCATTAGTACTGGTATTAATTTATATAAATTAAATATGTTGATTGTCAATAATGGGATTTCTAGTACATAAATAAGTCGGCTTTTTGCATATGCCACTTGTACTTTTGGAATTCTAATTAGTTCTGCCATGTAATTTGGTTCTGAAGGAGTTGGGAAAATTCTGGATGGATTTGAGGCTTGAATTTCTTTTACTGTAACGGCAAGTTCTATCGGGGTGATTATTTTAGGATGAGTCATGCCTTGTTTAGCTAAAATAAAAAAAAATTGCGTCAATAATTGCTTTGCGCTGGTGTCATCAGTAACGAGACTCTGGAACATACGCGTGTTTAAGTTTATTAGTGTGCACCGTCTTGGTACTTGTTGGAGTTAGGTATATTACAGCGTTTACATCATTAATAATATCTTTAATTACGTATGGACCGGAGTATTGATTATCTAGTTTCCCTATTTTTTCGTTTAGAAGATAAACAGATTGTCCTGGTACGAATTTTTGTATGTTGGCATTGCGATCATAGTATAGCTTTGAATTTTGTTTTGCTTTATTTAGGTTTTCGGTTGCAAGGTTGCGTAGTTCTGTTAATCGCGTCGTAAGGTCTACTAAAAATGTTTCGTACGTAAAGTTATGTTTCTCTAAGTAATCAAAGCTAGAAGGTACGCGAGCTTTTTTTCCAAAAATTAATTCGTGGGGCGTATATTTTGTGCTAACGTGTATTGATGTATTGTAAGAGAATATGGCAAACCTAATCCATCTGTCCCAATCCCTGGTCGTTGTGATATAGTGTTTTAAGTATTCTGTGAGTACTGCGTGGCTTCTTTCTAACGATCCGTTCGTTTGGGGATGAAAGGCAGTGGTTTTTAACTGTTTAATTTTAAATAATTTAGCTAATTGTTTCATAGTTGAACTCATAAAATTAGTAGCTTGATCTGTTAAAATGTAGCGAGGGGCGCCGTAACGAGTTATGAATTCCTTTGCTAAAGTCGTTGCTACAGTTTGTGCTGTCATATCGGGAAGTGCGTACGCTTCGCAAAATTTCGTAAGATGACATTGTACTGTTAGTATATATCTGTTTCCGTTTCTCGATGTCGGTAATGGTCCCACAATATCTAGGGCTACCTTCTCGAATGCATCTACTGGTGTATCTGTGATAACCATGGGTTGTTTGGTTTTAATTCTAACTAATTTCTTTCTTTGACAACTATTACATTTCTTGATGAATTGTTCGATTTCTTTTTTCATACGGGGCCAAAAATATTTTTCGCGAATTCTATTAAAAGTTTTAACGATACCTTTGTGACCTCCGATTGGAGATTCATGATTTTCGCGGATAATGTCTAGTCTGTCTTCTAAATGAGGCGTTACTGTTTTGTCCAAACACAGCATTATAGTTATCCCGCAATCTTTATATATATAACGAAACATGTTTTGTATTTGTGTCATGTAGAATGGGTTCAATCTTACATCTTTTACCGCGACGGCGATGGATTTAATATTTTTCCTGATACAGACATGTTTTAAATTATTTAAAGTTTCAAATAGGTTTTCTAGTGTTGGCGTGTCATGTTCTCTGTCCTTTACTACTAAACTAAGGATGTATTTATTTTTTGATTTTGTTAAAACTACTTCTCCTATGGAGAGCGGTTGACTTTGGATATCGCTTTCCTTTAACAATTCCTTCTCTAGTAATGTTTTTACAGTAGGTGTAGAGCTTTTGCCGTCTGCCGATATAAAATGTACATAATCGCTGTTAGTCATAAAAATTGTATCGTTCGTTACTATAACATTTGGTGTGGTAGCTATACTAGCAAAGTTTCTAATAAAGTCCGCGTAATCCCTACAACTCTGTTCTTGTCCGATTAATGTCCTAGGATCAGCAGTTAACGTGTCATTTAGCCTTTCGTCGTTATCAATGATGGGGTAGTGTACATCTGCTTTTGTTTGAATAATTTCATGTACGAATGAATCCTCACTGATGCTATTATTTAAGTTCGCATTGTGTACGTCTGTGGATATATCTGTAGGTTCGTTGTTATTTAAAATCGGTTCTTCAGTATTTAATCTTTCTTCGTCGTTTGCGTGTTTGTTGTTTTTAGAAATTTCATAAAAGTCTACGTTTTGAGGTGAAATTATATCTTCTTTTGGTTGTAATTTCGTATTGTCAATCGTAATCGTTTCGTATGTGCTATTTGTCTGTTTCTTGTGTGAGTTCGTAATTTCGATATCTGTTTCATCGTCAGTATCTGTATTTGTATCCGTATCTATGTCTATGTCTGTGTTCGTATCCGTTCCCGTATTTGTTAGTGCGTCTAAATGAGGAATTTTATATCGAGGATTAGTTGATAATTCCGAGTCTGAGGATCGTTTTCTGCGAGGATATAGATGTGTCGTTTTTGTTCGCTTACGTAGATTATACGTATGTTTGTGTGTATTTTCCGTCGAAGAATCCGTACTTGTGTACCGTGGTCTTTTCGTTAGACTATCGTATGCTTTTTTTTGTTTTTTGGAAGCTTGGCGTATTTTTCGATATGGAGTTTCCCGTAGGTTGTAATTGTGTTTAGTTTCTGTATTCGTGCTCGAAGTAGTAGTTCTAAGACGTTTGGTATTAATAGGGAGTATGGTTAATGGATTGTATGGATTTCTTGAGAGCGCGTCTGCATTTAAATTAATTTTCCCGGGCTTGTATACGATGTCATATGAATATTCTTCCAGTATAAACCGCCAGCGTAGTAATCGCGACGATGGGTCACTGACATTTTGTAACCATATAAGTGGTTTGTGATCCGTTACTAATGTAAAGGTGTTACCGTACAGGTATGGTCTGAAGTGTTTTACCGCGAAAACGATAGCTAATAATTCCTTTTCTGTGACCGAATAGTTTATTTCTGCTTTGTTAAGAGTGCGAGAGGCATATGCGACGGGTAAATCTTTGCCGATTGGTCCTTGACTTAAGGGGGGACCTCTATGTAGGAGGGCTCAAAAATTGCATTTTTTTTTATTGCTTAAAATGTTACTTTGAAGCCTATAGAATACGAAATGCATTGGTATTTGGGGTGAATCATAAAACTATTGCTGTGAGGGCCTACACCCGTCACCTACCTTTACGTCGATCCAAGACGCGCGCGGTGATATAATTACCGGGGATGTGTTTATTTAATGTTTGAAGTGCTTCTATACCTGTAATAGAGTTTAGTCAGATGTTTTGGAAGAAGTACTTACAAGTAATTTTCAAAGTAATGGTAGGTATAAAAATTATTCAATCTCTAGTGCTGAAGTACGCTCAGGCAAATTAAACTTTAAACACGATTTTCTCGAAACTTGTTTTTTCGGTAAGTTGAATATCGGTGTACACGATTACTCAAAAACTACTTGACTAATCGGGCTGAAATTTTGTACACATTTTAATAGAAGTACTGTCTCCTGGATGAACCTAAATGTAAGTTAAAATCATTGATATAAATATTTTTTTTATTGCAAAAAAGAGTAAAATTTTATGGAAAAATTTGAAACATTTTGTTCTGAAGTTTGTCATTTTACCAATTCTTAATTTTTTTTCAATATTTTAGGTTCAGCAATTTACCACAGCTATATACTAATCAGATTTCTTTGCTTGGCTGATTCAGATAATAAGAAAAGACACTAGAGTGTACACCGTTTTCGAAGTCACTCCGCGACGCATCTAACATATCATACTGTACCTCCGCCATTTTGTATTTTATTTAATCAACAAAAATTGAGGAATGAAGTGGAAGTACTTATTAAATAGTCCTCCAAACCTTACAAATATTTATTGATTCCTTACCCTTCAAAATAATTCCTGAAAATCAGGTTAATTTCGGCTTTCTACATAGAGGTCCCCCCTTAACACTGCACCCAGAGCATGTTTTGATGCGTCGGTTGTTAGAATGAATGGTTTCTTAGGGTCCGGGTATTGTAAAAGTGGTTCTTGGCATATCGTGTCTCTTAGTTGTTCGAACGCTATCTGTTGCTCAGTAGTCCAGTGGAATTTAGCGTTTTTTTTTAATAAGGTAGTTAACGGTTTTGCAATTTTCGCGAAATTTGGTATAAATCGCCGATAGTAACCTACAAGGCCTAAGAATTCTTTAACGTTCTTTTCGGTTTTTGGTACGGGAAATTCTTTTACGGCACGTACTTTTTCGGGATTTGGCTGTACACCATTTTCTGAAATTTTGTGTCCTAAATAGGCTACCTCGCGTCTTAAAAACTCGCATTTGTTTGGTTGAAGTTTGAGTCCGGCGTTTTCTAAGCGTTCCGCAAGTTTCCTAAACTTTATGTCATGTTCTTCGAGAGATCGTGCGTAAATAACTATGTCGTCGATAAATCCGAGTACGTCTAATCCCATTAGTACTTGATTCATTAGCCTCTGAAATGTCGCCGGTGCGTTTTTTAGCCCGAAAGGCATTCGCGTGTACTGATAGTGCCCATGTGTTGTGGAAAAAGCTGTCTTATGTGCATGATTTGGATCCATGGGTATCTGGTGAAACCCGGATGCTAAATCAAATGTTGAAAAGTATTTAGCACTGCCGAGTTGGTCAAGGATATCTGTGATATTTGGAAGTGGGTATGCATCCCCAACGGTTTTTTCATTCAACTTACGAAAGTCCACTACCATTCTCCATTGTTTGTTCCCTTCGATATCCGGTTTCTTCGGAACTACCCAAATTGGCGAATTATAGGGGGAAGAAGACGGTTGTATGATATTTTCGTTTAATAATTTTGTTATTTGTCTTTGTATTTCGTCTTTGTGTATCTGTGGATGACGATATTGTTTAGTATTGATTGGTGTTTCGTCTGTTGTGTGAATACTGTGTTTTATTAATGTAGTTGCAGGAAGTTTGTCTCCTGGTAAATAAAATAAGTGGTTATATTTTTGTGTTAGTTGTAAGATGTTTTCTTTTTCCTCTGAATTTAAGTGGTCTAATCTTAGGGTCGCGTGCAGTTGAGTGACTCTTTCTGTTTGTGATAAGTTTCTGGGATTTGCAGCTATGTTCCTCGTGTCGACGGATGATCCGCGAGAAGTATTCGTAATCTCGTTAGGTTGATATTGTAGACGGGCCACGTGCCGACCGTTATCTATACATGTGCTTGGTACTGGATGTGCAAGGTGGACTGATACCGGATCGTTGCAACTGTAACTCGCGGGAACTTTCGATTGCATCCTTTCCGACTCGCTGATGCTCTGGAACGTTTTGCGTGCCTTATCAGTAGGGATGCTTCTAATTTCTTGGGATTCAGACGCATCAACGTGTGTTAATATTGCTGATGGTGTTGGGAAAGTTACGTCTACTTCGTTCGCGTTAACTGCATAAGCGTAAGCTGTTCCGTTGGTATTTTTGACGAGAGATTCTCCAATGAATATCTTATCCCCTAAATTTAATTTTTCCAAAATTCCGATATCTATTTTTTCCGCGTTTGCTATTCGCACAGGGATAACTTTAACCGTCCGACTGGGGATAACTATGTTTCTATTATGGAAAGGTACAGTTGTATTATTGCTTAAGGTTAATGATTGTGATAAGAATGAAAGTGTTGCTTTTTCCTTGCTTAAAAAGTCTGTCCCCAAAATGCCCTTTTGATTAATTGGGAATGAATCAGGTATGATATGAAAAGTGTGTGAGTTATCGTTGATTATCATTGTAATTTCCGCTAAAGTTTCCGTTGTTTCCGTTGTTATTCCTCTTAGTTTGATTTTATTTCGCGTATTACATGGTGTATCTGGTGTCACTACGTTACGTTTAATTAGATTGACACATGACCCCGAGTCAATAAGGAATTCTTGCTGCGATTCGCGAAACTGTTTAGATTCTAAAAGTATCGTTGGTGTGTTATCATTATATGCCCGGACCGAGTAAATGCGCGCTTTGAAGGACGTTGATAGGGGCGATTTTGTCAGTCTGGGTTTCACAGCTCGCCCGTCTGAGAAACGCTTGTTTCGTTTAAATGTTTCGAATATTCGTTACTGATACTACGAACTGGTGCGTGACGTAAATTATTTTTTGATCGACATTCATCCGTCGTATGACCTTTAATTCTGCAATGAGTACAAAATTTTTTATTCCTTTCTAGTGTTCGACATTCTTCAACCACATGACCGCTTCGTTTACAGTAAATACAATTTTTTATGGGTTGTGAAGCCTGTCTATAAACATTATTTTTAACGGGTCGTGCCTGATAATTGTAAAATTGTGGTGGGAGTGATTGGGGCGGGACTGTTTGCTTAGGATACGAATATATGTTCTGTCGTTGCGGAAATTGTGTGTTCGATGAAGTCGGGATGGGAGTGTGATAGGTTGGTTCGTGGGTGTCTAAGGCAGCTTGATTGAGGAATGTTCTTCTGTATGGGCAAGTATGATACTCGTGGTCTGATCTACCGCAATATTGACAATCGACTAGTCGTGCCGCGTATGATGTAGGTGGGGCCATAAATCTAGCTTGTCTATTTTTTACATGCTCCCAGGCAACGCATGCATTTTCTATTGCCTCTTTTAGATTTGCGGGTGATGTAAATCCGACTTTATTTTCTAATTCGGTACTCCTTAAGCCGGATATGAAACTTTGCAGAGCGCTTTGTTCGAGACCGCATATCATACCTCGTGCTATATCGGGGGAATTGATTTCGCGAATAGCTTCTTTTGCTCGGTTTTGTATATTCTCGATTCGTCTACCGAAATCTAAGGGCGACTCCCACGTTTCTTGTCTTGCAAATGCTAACTCGGTTTGCCATTTAGACTGGCTTTGTCTTGGAACGTACACGCGTTTTATTTCAAGTAACATATTGCGCAGATTGTCAGACGGCAGATAGCCCAAGGCAATATCAGCATCTCCGCGAATTTTGGTTCTAACTACACGCGCTAAAAATGCCGAGTCTGACGGTCGGATTAGGCTGTTGGCCGATTCGCAGGCACGAATAAATGAACTAGGAGGAATATTATAACCATCGAAAACCGGTATACATTCCGCGGCTTCCTTTACGCTATAGAAATTATCGGCTGTTGCCGGTACACTATTTCTGCTCGATGTCGCGTTATCACTAAATGTTAGCCTATTGGATAATCGTTCCGCTAATTCGTCGGTATTTGGCATTTTGATAGTGTGATTGAATATTTCGGATTCGCGCTTAAATGTTTATATAAGATGATTGTCAATTCTTATAGCAAACTTACAGAGTAATGTAGAATATTAGAGTGACCATGTCGTGGAAGAACGCTGTGGTTTTGCTTGATCGCGCGGCGGCTGGTTGGTTGACTCGTGCAGGTCGATGTCCAGGCGGCGATACAGAGACTGCTTTGCGTCCTCCAGACGGTGACTCCTTTGATTCCGAATCGTTGTAGGGATGACCAGCCGATAAATGGTGATGCTCCCGTTATGAATGCTGGTTGTTTCGGATGATGAAATAGTTGCTTCGCACTTGGGACGCCCAACACCGCTGACACCAAATATGTTATGTCCCCGCCGATGTAGCGGGCGGAATAACAATCGCGAGGAAAATTTGGGTCCTAGTCCCGATTTAAAGGAAGTGCGGAGGAGATCAACTTGATTCACGCAGTTTCAAATTGTATAAAATCGTATATTTAGTGAACTGTCTCTATTGGAGTGCTTTACGAGAGTGTCGCCTCTTCGTACTCGCTTGATAAGGAAAACATCAGGGTTAGGAGTTCTGGCCTGAAGGGGAGGGAGATTTCTGGTAGGTAAGCAGGAAAGGACAGTCGGACTGTGGGAATGGAATTGTGCTGTTCTTGCATATTCTTATTATAAGGTTACACTTATGCTGTTTGATTATAATGAGACGATTACAATAATAATAGTAGTACTAATAATAATAATAATAATAATAATGATGATAATAATAATGGTGAAAATAATAATAATAATAATAATTGTAATTATAATAATAACAATAATGATGACGGGAGGAGTAGGATATAACAGTTGATGATAGCAACAATGTTGACAATATCGATAAAACTGAAAAATTGATAAAATTTGAAAAATTGAAAAAATTAAAAGAAATCGATAAAACTGATAATATTGATAATATTAATAATATTCACAATGTTGATGATTGCAACAATGTTGATAATATCGATAAAATTGAAAAAATGGAAAAAATTTGAAAAATTGAAAAAATTGAAAAAATTGAAAAAATTGAAAAAATTAGAAAAAATCGATAAAACTGATAATATTGATAATATTGATAATATTCCGAATGTTGATAATAGCAACAATGTTGATGATATTGATAAAATTGAAAAAAATTGAAAAAATTGAAAAAATTGAAAAAATTGAAGAAATTGAAAAATTTGAAGAAATTGAAAAAATTGGAAAAATTAAAAGTTGAAAAAAAAGCGATAATGTTAATAATATTCACAATATTGATGATAGCAACAATGTTGGTAATATCGATAAAATTGAAAAAATGGAAAAAATTTGAAAAATTCAAAAAATTGAAAAAATCGATAAAACTGATAACATTGATAATATTGATAATATTCTCAATGTTAATAATAGCAACAATGTTGATAATATCGATAAAATTTAAAAAATTGCAAAATCAAAAAAGTTGAAAAAATAATACAAAACTGATAATATTGATAGTATTTACAATGTTGATAATATCGATAATATTGAAAAAATTGAAAAAGTTGAAAGAATTGAAAAAATTTGAAAAATTTGAAAAATTCAAAAAATTCAAAAAATTGTTAAAACCGATAATATTAATAATGTTCACAATGTTGATGATAGCAACAATGTTCATAATATCGATAAAATTGAAAGTATTTGGAAAATTGAAACAATTCGAAAAATTGAAAATATTTGAATAATTAAAAAAAGTGAAAAATTGAAAAAATTAAAAAAGTTGAAAAAATCGAAAAAACTGATAATATTGATAATATTCACAATGTTTATGATAGCAACAATGTTGATAATATCGATAAAATTGTAAAAATGGAAAAAATTTGAAAAATTGAAAAAATTCGAAAAATTCAAAAAATTGAAAAAATCGATAAAACTGATAATATTGGTAATATTAATAATATTCACAATGTTGATAATAGCAACAATGTTGATAATAGCAACAATGTTGATAATATCGATAAAATTGGTAAAATAGAAAAAATGAGAAAAATTGAACAAATTGAAAAAATTGAACAAGTGGGAAAAATTGAAAAAACTCATAATATTGATAATATTAATAATATTCACAATGTTGATGATTGCAACAATGTTGATAATATCGATAAAATTGAAAAAATGGAAAAAATTTGAAAAATTGAAAAAATTAAAAAAAGTTCAAAAAATAAAGAAAACTGATAATATTGATAATATTCACAATGTTAATAATAGCAACAACGTTGATAATATCGATAAAATTGAAAAAATTAAAAAAATTGAAAAAATTGAAAAAATTGAAAAAATTTGAAAAATTGCAAAATCAAGGAAGTTGAAAAAATAAAAAAAAACTGATAATATTGATAGTATTTACAATGTTGATAATATTCACAATGTTGATAATACCGATAATATTGAAAAAATTGAAAAAATTGAAAAAATTGAAAAAATTTGAAAAATCTGAAAAATTCAAAAAATTGAAAAAATCGATGAAACCGATAATATTAATAATATTCACAATGTTGATGATAGCGACAATGCTCATAATATCGATAAAGTTGAAAAAATTTGAAAAATTGAAACAATTTGACAAATTCAAAAAATTGAAAAAACCGATAAAACTGATAATGTTGATAGTATTGATAATATTCACAATGTTGATAATAGCAACAATGTTGATAATATCGATAAAATTGAAAAAACCGATAAAACTGATAATATTGATAATATTGATAATATTCACAATGTTGATAATGGCAACAATGTTGATAATATCGATAAAATTGAAAAAATGGAAAAAATGGAAAAAATTTGAAAAATTGAAAAATAAAAAAAGTTGAAAAAATAAAAAAAAACTGTAATATTGATAGTATTTACAATGTTGATACTCTTCACAATGTTGATAATATCGATAATATTGAAAAAATTGAAAAAATCGGAAAAGTTGAAAAGATCAAACAAAACTGATAATATTGATAATATTTACAATGTTGATGAAAATAACAATGTTGATAATATCGATAAAATTGAAAAAATGGAAAAAATTGAAAAAATTTGAAAAATTGAAAAATAAAAAAAGTTGAAAAAATAAAAAAAAACTGTAATATTGATAGTATTTACAATGTTGATGAAAATAACAATGTTGATAATATGGATAAAATTGAAAAAATTTTAAAAATTGAAACAATTTGAAAAATTGACAAAATTTGAAAAATGGAAAAAAATGAAAAATTGAAAAAATTTAAAAAATGGGAAATATTGAAAAAACTGATAATATTGATAATATTAATAATATTCACAATGTTGATGGTAGCAACAATGTTGATAATATCGATAAAATTGAAAAATATTGAAAGAATTGAAAAATTCGATAAAACTGATAATATTAATAATATTGATCATATTCACAATGTTGATAGTATCGACAAAATTGAAAAAATTGAAAAAATTTGAGAAATTGAAAAAATTTGAGAAATTGAAAAAATTTGAAAAATTGATAAAATTTGAAAAATTTGACAAATTCAAAAAATTGAAAAAACCGATAAAACTGATAATATTGATATTATTGATAATATTCCCAATGTTGATGATAGCAACAATGTTGATAATATCGTTAAATTGAAAAAATTGAAAAAATTTGAAAAATTGAAAAAATCGAAAAAGTTGAAAAAATCAAACAAAACTGATAATACTGATAATATTTACAATGTTGATGAAAATAACAATGTTGATAATATCGATAAAAATGAAAAAATTTTAAAAATAAAAAAAGTTGAAAAAATAAAAAAAAACTGTAATATTGATAGTATTTACAATGTTGATAATATTCACAATGTTGATAATATCGATAATATTGAAAAAATTGAAAAAATTGAAAGAATTTGAAAAATCTGAAAAATTCAAAAAATTGAAAAAATCGAAAAAAATGATAATATTGATAATATTCACAATGTTTATGATAGCAACAATGTTGATAATATCGATAAATTTGAAAAAATGGAAAAAAATTGGAAAAATTGAAAAAATTAAAAATAATCGATAAAACTGATAATATTGATAATATTAATAATATTCACAATGTTGGTGATAGCAACAATGTTGATAATATCGATAAAATTGAAAAAATTAAAAAAAATTGAAAAATTGAAAAAATTGAAAAAATTTGAAAAATTGCAAAATCAAAAAAGTTGAAAAAAGAAAAAAAACTGATAATATTGATAGTATTTACAATGTTGATAATATTCACAATGTTGATAATATTGATAAGATTGAAAAAATTGAAGAAATTGGAAAAATTGGAAAAATTGGAAAAATTAAAAGTTGAAAAAAAGCGATAATGTTAATAATATTCACAATATTGATGATAGCAACAATGTTGGTAATATCGATAAAATTGAAAAAAATGGAAAAAATTTGAAAAATTCAAAAAATTGAAAAAATCGATAAAACTGATAACATTGATAATATTGATAATATTCTCAATGTTAATAATAGCAACAATGTTGATAATATCGATAAAATTTAAAAAATTGCAAAATCAAAAAAGTTGAAAAAATAATACAAAACTGATAATATTGATAGTATTTACAATGTTGATAATATCGATAATATTGAAAAAATTGAAAAAATTGAAAAAATTGAAAAAATTGAAAAAATTTTAAAAATTTGAAAAATTCAAAAAATTCAAAAAATTGTTAAAACCGATAATATTAATAATGTTCACAATGTTGATGATAGCAACAATGTTCATAATATCGATAAAATTGAAAGTATTTGAAAATTGAAACAATTCGAAAAATTGAAAATATTTGAATAATTAATAAAAGTGAAAAATTGAAAAAATTAAAAAAGTTGAAAAAATCGAAAAACTGATAATATTGATAATATCACAATGTTTATGATAGCAACAATGTTGATAATATCGATAAAATTGAAAAAATGGAAAAAAATTTGAAAAATTGAAAAAAATTTGAAAAATTTGAGAAATTTGAAAAATTTGAAAAATTTGAAAAATTTGAAAAATTGAAAAAAATGAAAAAATAGAAAAAACTGATAATATTGATAATATTCACAATGTTGATGATTGCAACAATGTTGACAATATCGATAAAACTGAAAAATTGGTAAAATTTGAAAAATTCGAAGAATTCGAAAAACTCAAAAAATTGAAAAAATCGATAAAACTGATTATATTGAGAATATTGATAACATTCCAAATGTTGATAATATCGATAAAATTGAAAAAAATTAAAAAAATTGAAAAAATTGAAAAAATTGAAAAAATTTGAAAATTGCAAAATCAAAAAAGTTGAAAAAAGAAAAAAACTGATAAATATTGATAGTATTTACAATGTTGATAATATTCACAATGTTGATAATATTGATAAGATTGAAAAAATTGAAGAAATTGGAAAAATTGGAAAAATTGGAAAAATTAAAAGTTGAAAAAAAAAGCGATAATGTTAATAATATTCACAATATTGATGATAGCAACAATGTTGGTAATATCGATAAAATTGAAAAAATGGAAAAAATTTGAAAAATTCAAAAAATTGAAAAAATCGATAAAACTGATAACATTGATAATATTGATAATATTCTCAATGTTAATAATAGCAACAATGTTGATAATATCGATAAAATTTAAAAAATTGCAAAATCAAAAAAAGTTGAAAAAATAATACAAAACTGATAATATTGATAGTATTTACAATGTTGATAATATCGATAATATTGAAAAAATTGAAAAAATTGAAAAAATTGAAAAAATTGAAAAAATTTTAAAAATTTGAAAAATTCAAAAAATTCAAAAAATTGTTAAAACCGATAATATTAATAATGTTCACAATGTTGATGATAGCAACAATGTTCATAATATCGATAAAATTGAAAGTATTTGAAAAATTGAAACAATTCGAAAAATTGAAAATATTTGAATAATTAATAAAAGTGAAAAATTGAAAAAATTAAAAAAGTTGAAAAAATCGAAAAAACTGATAATATTGATAATATTCACAATGTTTATGATAGCAACAATGTTGATAATACGATAAAATTGAAAAAATGGAAAAAAATTTGAAAAATTGAAAAAATTCGAAAAAATTCAAAAAATTGAAAAAAATCGATAAAACTGATAATATTGGTAATATTAATAATATTCACAATGTTGATAATAGCAACAATGTTGATAATATCGATAAAATTGGTAAAATTGAAAAAATGAGAAAAATTGAACAAATTGAAAAAATTGAACAAGTGGGAAAAATTGAAAAAACTCATAATATTGATAATATTAATAATATTCACAATGTTGATGATTGCAACAATGTTGATAATATCGATAAAATTGAAAAAATGGAAAAAATTTGAAAAATTGAAAAAATTAAAAAAAGTTCAAAAAATAAAGAAAACTGATAATATTGATAATATTCACAATGTTAATAATAGCAACAATGTTGATAATATCGATAAAATTGAAAAAATTAAAAAAAATTGAAAAAATTGAAAAAATTGAAAAAATTGAAAAAATTGAAAAAATTTGAAAAATTGCAAAATCAAGGAAGTTGAAAAAATAAAAAAAAACTGATAATATTGATAGTATTTACAATGTTGATAATATTCACAATGTTGATAATATCGATAAATTGAAAAAATTTGAAAAATTGAAACAATTTGAAAAATGGAAAAAATGAAAATGTTGAAAAAAATCTAAAAAACTGATAATATTGATAATATTCACTGCGTTGATGATAGCAACAATGTTGATAATATCGATAAAATTGAAAAAATTTGAAAAAATTTCAAAAATTTGAAAAATTCAAAACATTGAAAAAATCGATAAAACCGATAATATTAATAATATTCACACTGTTGATAATATCGATAAAATTGAAAAAATGGAAAAAATTTGAAAAATTGAAAAATCAAAAAAGTTGAAAAAATAAAAAAAAACTGTTAATATTGATAGTATTTACAATGTTGATAATATTCACAATGTTGATAATACCGATAATATTGAAAAAAATTGAAAAAATTGAAAAAATTGAAAAAATTTGAAAATCTGAAAAATTCAAAAAATTGAAAAAATCGATGAAACCGATAATATTAATAATATTCACAATGTTGATCAAGCGACAATGCTCATAATATCGATAAAGTTGAAAAAATTTGAAAAATAGAAACAATTTGACAATTCAAAAAATTGAAAAAACCGATAAAACTGATAATGTTGATAGTATTGATAATATTCACAATGTTGATAATAGCAACAATGTTGATAATATCGATAAAATTGGTAAAATTGAAAAAATGAGAAAAATTGAACAAATTGAAAAAATTGAACAAGTGGGAAAAATTGAAAAAACTCATAATATTGATAATATTAATAATATTCACAATGTTGATGATTGCAACAATGTTGATAATATCGATAAAATTGAAAAAATGGAAAAAATTTGAAAAATTGAAAAAATTAAAAAAAGTTCAAAAAATAAAGAAAACTGATAATATTGATAATATTCACAATGTTAATAATAGCAACAATGTTGATAATATCGATAAAATTGAAAAAATTAAAAAAATTGAAAAAATTGAAAAAATTGAAAAAATTGAAAAAATTGAAAAAATTTGAAAAATTGCAAAATCAAGGAAGTTGAAAAAAATAAAAAAAAACTGATAATATTGATAGTATTTACAATGTTGATAATATTCACAATGTTGATAATATCGATAAAATTGAAAAAATTTGAAAAATTGAAACAATTTGAAAAATGGAAAAAAATGAAAATGTTGAAAAAATCTAAAAAACTGATAATATTGATAATATTCACTGCGTTGATGATAGCAACAATGTTGATAATATCGATAAAATTGAAAAAATTTTAAAAATTGAAACAATTTGAAAAATTGAAACAATTTGAAAAATTGAAACAATTTGAAAAATTGACAAAATTTGAAAATGGAAAAAAATGAAAAATTGAAAAAATTTAAAAAATGGGAAATATTGAAAAAACTGATAATATTGATAATATTAATAATATTCACAATGTTGATGGTAGCAACAATGTTGATAATATCGATAAAATTGAAAAATATTGAAAGAATTGAAAAATTCGATAAAACTGATAATATTAATAATATTGATCAGATTCACAATGTTGATAGTATCGATAAAATTGAAAAAATTGAAAAAATTTGAGAAATTGAAAAAATGTGAAAATTGATAAAATTTGAAAAATTTGACAATTTCAAAAAATTGAAAAAACCGATAAAACTGATAATGTTGATATTATTGATAATATTCCCAATGTTGATGATAGCAACAATGTTGATAATATCGTTAAATTGAAAAAATTGAAAAAATTTGAAAAATTGAAAAAATCGAAAAAGTTGCAAAAATCAAACAAAACTGATAATATTGATAATATTTACAATGTTGATGAAAATAACAATGTTGATAATATCGATAAAATTGAAAAAATTTGAAAAATTGAAAAAATTTGAAAAATTGAAAAATAAAAAAAGTTGAAAAAATAAAAAAAAACTGTAATATTGATAGTATTCACAATGTTGATAATATTCACAATGTTGATAATATCGATAATATTGAAAAAATTGAAAGAATTTGAAAAATCTGAAAAATTAAAAAAATTGAAAAAATCGATGAAACCGATAATATTAATAATATTCACAATGTTGATGATAGCGACAATGCTCATAATATCGATAAAGTTGAAAAAATTTGAAAAATTGAAACAATTTGACAAATTCAAAAAATTGAAAAAACCGACAAAACTGATAATGTTGATAGTATTGA
>CAMAOD020000116.1:0-54874 GCA_945859595.2 Megachile willughbiella
CCATATTCCTTTTTTTATTATGTAATAACGCTTATTTTTATCCTTATTTCTATTATTATTATCGTAATAACTCTTATTTTTATCCTTATAACTATTATTATTATCGTAATAACTCTTATTTTTGTCCATATTCCTATTTTATCATCGTATTAACTCTTACTTTTATCCTTATTACCATTATTATTATCGTAATAACTCTGATTTTTATCCTTATTTCTGTTATTATTATCATTATAACTATTACTTTCAGCCATATTCCTATTTTTATTATGTAATAACTCTTATTTTTATCCTTATTTCTATTATTATTATCGTAATAACTCTTATTTTTATCCTTATTTCTGTTATTATTATCATTATAACTATTACTTTCAGCCATATTCCTTTTTTTATTATGTAATAACGCTTATTTTTATCCTTATAACTATTATTATTATCGTAATAACTCTTATTTTTATCCTTATAACTATTATTAATATCGTAATAACTCTTATTTTTATCCTTATTACTATTATTATTATCGTAATAACTCTTATTTGTATCCTTATTTCTGTTATTATTATCATTATAACTATTACTTTCAGCCATATTCCTTTTTTTATTACGTAATAACGCTTATTTTTATCCTTATAACTATTATTATTATCGTAATAACTCTTATTTTTATCCTTATAACTATTACTATTATCGTAATAACTGTGATTTTTATCCTTATTACTATTATTATTATCGTAATAACTCTGATTTTTATCCTTATTTCTGTTATTATTATCATTATAACTATTACTTTCAGCCATATTCCTATTTTTATTATGTAATAACTCTTATTTTTATCCTTATTTCTATTATTATTATCGTAGTAACTCTTATTTTTATCCTTATAACTATTATTATTATCGTAATAACTCTTATTTTTATCCTTATAACTATTATTATTATCGTACTAACTCTTATTCTTGTCCTTATTCCTATTTTATCATCGTATTAACTCTTACTTTTATCCTTATTACTATTATTATTATCATAATAACTCTTATTTTTATCCTTATTTCTGTTATTATTATCATTATAACTATTACTTTCAGCCATATTCCTATTTTTATTACGTAATAACTCTTACTTTTATCCTTATTTCTATTATTATTATCGTAATAACTCTTATTTTTATCCTTATTTCTGTTATTATTATCATTATAACTATTACTTTCAGCCATATTCCTTTTTTTATTATGTAATAACGCTTATTTTTATCCTTATAACTATTATTATTATCGTAATAACTCTTATTTTTATCCTTATAACTATTATTAATATCGTAATAACTCTTATTTTTATCCTTATTACTATTATTATTATCGTAATAACTCTTATTTGTATCCTTATTTCTGTTATTATTATCATTATAACTATTACTTTCAGCCATATTCCTTTTTTTATTACGTAATAACGCTTATTTTTATCCTTATAACTATTATTATTATCGTAATAACTCTTATTTTTATCCTTATAACTATTACTATTATCGTAATAACTCTGATTTTTATCCTTATTACTATTATTATTATCGTAATAACTCTGATTTTTATCCTTATTTCTGTTATTATTATCATTATAACTATTACTTTCAGCCATATTCCTATTTTTATTATGTAATAACTCTTATTTTTATCCTTATTTCTATTATTATTATCGTAGTAACTCTTATTTTTATCCTTATAACTATTATTATTATCGTAATAACTCTTATTTTTATCCTTATAACTATTATTATTATCGTACTAACTCTTATTCTTGTCCTTATTCCTATTTTATCATCGTATTAACTCTTACTTTTATCCTTATTACTATTATTATTATCATAATAACTCTTATTTTTATCCTTATTTCTGTTATTATTATCATTATAACTATTACTTTCAGCCATATTCCTATTTTTATTACGTAATAACTCTTACTTTTATCCTTATTTCTATTATTATTATCGTAATAACTCCTATTTTTATCCTTATTTCTATTATTATTATCATTATACCTATTATTTTCAGCCATATTCCTATTTTTATTATGTAATAACTGTTATTTTTATCCTTATTTCTATTATTATTATCGTAATAACTCTTATTTTTATCCTTACAAATATTATTATTATCGAAATAACTGTTATTTTTATCCTTATAACTATTATTATTATCGTAATAACTCTTATTTTTGTCCTTATTCCTTTTTTATCATCGTATTAACTCTTACTTTTATCCTTATTACTATTATTATTATGGTAATAACTCTTATTTTTATGCTTATTTGTGTTATTATTATCATTATAACTATTACTTTCAGCCATATTCCTATTTTTATTATGTAATAACTCCTATTTTTATCCATATTTCTATCATGATTATCGTAATAACTCTTATTTTTATCCTTATAACTATTATTATTATCGTAATAACTCTTATTCTTGTCCTTATTCCTATTGTATCATCGTATTAACTCTTACTTTTATCCTTATTACTATTATTATTATCGTAATAACTCTTATTTTTATCCTTATTTCTGTTATTATTATCATTATAACTATTACTTTCAGCCATATTCCTATTTTTATTATGTAATAACGCTTATTTTTATCCTTATTTCTATTATTATTATCATTATAACCATTATTTTCAGCCTTATTCCTACTTTTATTATGTAATAACTCTTATTTTTATCATTATTACTATTATTATTATCGTAATAACTCTTATTTTTATCCTTATTTCTATTATTATTATCATTATACCTATTATTTTCAGCCATATTCCTATTTTTATTATGTAATAACTGTTATTTTTATCCTTATTTCTATTATTATTATCGTAATAACTCTTATTTTTATCCTTACAAATATTATTATTATCGAAATAACTGTTATTTTTATCCTTATAACTATTATTATTATCGTAATAACTCTTATTTTTGTCCTTATTCCTTTTTTATCATCGTATTAACTCTTACTTTTATCCTTATTACTATTATTATTATCGTAATAACTCTTATTTTTATCCTTATTTCTATTATTATTATCGTAATAACTGTTATCTTTATCCTTATAACTATTATCATTATCGTAATAACTCTTATTTTTGTCCTTATTCCTATTTTATCATCGTATTAACTCTTACTTTTATCCTTATTACTATTATTATTATCGTAATAACTCATATTTTTATCCTTATTACTATTGTTATTATCGTAATAACTATTATTTTTATCCTTTTTACTATTATTATTATCGTAATAACTCTTATTTTTGTCCTTATTCCTATTTTATCAACGTATTAACTCTTACTTTTATCCTTATTACTATTATTATTATGGTAATAACTCTTATTTTAATCCTTATTTCTGTTATTATTATCATTATAACTATTACTTTCAGCCATATTCCTATTTTTATTATGTAATAACTCTTATTTTTATCCTTATTTCTATTATTATTATCGTAATAACTCTTATTTTTATCCTTATAACTATTATTATTATCGTAATAACTCTTATTTTTTTCCTTATTCCTATTTTATCATCGTATTTACTCTTACTTTTGTCCTTATTACTATTATTATTATCGTAATAACTCTTATTTTTATCCTTATTTCTGTTATTATTATCATTATAACTATTACTTTCAGCCATATTCCTATTTTTATTATGTAATAACTCTCATTTTTATCCTTATTTCTATTATTATTATCGTAATAACTCTTATTTTTATCATTATTTCTGTTATTATTATCATTATAACTATTACTTTCAGCCATATTCCTATTTTTATTATGTAATAACTCCTATTTTTATCCATATTTCTATTATTATCATTGTAATAACTCCTATTTTTATCCTTATTACAATTATTATTATCGTAATAACTCTTATGTTTGTCCGTATTCCTATTTTATCATCCTATAAACTCTTACTTTTATCCTCATTACTATTATTATTATCGTAATAACTCTTATTTTTATGCTTATTTGTGTTATTATTATCATTATAACTATTACTTTCAGCCATATTCCTATTTTTATTATGTAATAACTCCTATTTTTATCCATATTTCTATTATTATTATCGTAATAACTCTTATTTTTATCCTTATAACTATTATTATTATCGTAATAACTCTTATTCTTGTCCTTATTCCTATTTTATCATCGTATTAACTCTTACTTTTATCCTTATTACTATTATTATTATCGTAATAACACTTATTTTTATCCTTATTTCTGTTATTATTATCATTATAACTATTACTTTCAGCCATATTCCTATTTTTATTATGTAATAACTCTTATTTTTATCCTTATTTCTATTATTATTATCGTAATAACTCTTATCTTTATCCTTATAGCTATTATTATTATCGTAATAACTCTCAGTTTTGTCCTTATTCCTATTTTATCATCGTATTAACTCTTACTTTTATCCTCATTACTATTATTATTATCCTAATAACTCTTATTTTTATCCTTATTTCTATTATTATTATCGTAGTAACTCTTATTTTTATCCTTATAACTATTATTATTATCGTAATAACTCTTATTTTTATCCTTATAACTATTATTATTATCGTAATAACTCCTATTCTTGTCCTTATTCCGATTTTATCATCGTATTAACTCTTACTTTTATCCTTATTACTATTATTATTATCGTAATAACTCTTATTTTTATCCTTATTTCTGTTATTATTATCATTATAACTATTACTTTCAGCCATATTCCTATTTTTATTATGTAATAACTCCTATTTTTATCCATATTCCTATTATTATTATCGTAATAACTCTTATTTTTATCCTTATAACTATTATTATTATCGTAATAACTCTTATTCTTGTCCTTATTCCTATTTTATCATCGTATTAACTCTTACTTTTATCCTTATTACTATTATTATTATCGTAATAACTCTTTTTTTTGTCCTTATTCCTATTTTATCATCGTATTAACTCTTACCTTTATCCTTATTACTATTATTATTATCGTAATAACTCTTATTTTTGTCCTTATTCCTATTTTATCATCGTATTAACTCTCACTTTTATCCTTATTACTATTATTATTATCGTAATAACTCATATTTTTATCCTTATTACTATTGTTATTATCGTAATAACTCTTATTTTTATGCTTATTTCTGTTATTGTTATCATTATAACTATTACTTTCAGCCATATTCCTATTTTTATTATGTAATAACTCTTATTTTTATCAATATTTCTATTATTATTATCGTAATAACTCTTATTTTTATCCTTATAAATATTATTATTATCGTAATAACTGTTATTTTTATCCTTATAAGTATTATTATTATCGTAATAACTCTTATTTTTGTCCTTATTGCTATTATTATTATGATTATAACTATTACTTTTAGCCATATTCCTATTTTTATTATGTAATAACTGTTATTCTTATCCTTATTTCTATTATTATTATCGTAATAACTCTTATTTTTATCCTTATAACTATTATTATTATCGTAATAACTCTTATTTTTGTCCGTATTCCTATTTTATCATCCTATAAACTCTTACTTTTATCCTCATTACTATTATTATTATCGTAATAACTCTTATTTTTATGCTTATTTGTGTTATTATTATCATTATAACTATTACTTTCAGCCATATTCCTATTTTTATTATGTAATAACTCCTATTTTTATCCATATTTCTATTATTATTATCGTAATAACTCTTATTTTTATCCTTATAACTATTATTATTATCGTAATAACTCTTATTCTTGTCCTTATTCCTATTTTATCATCGTATTAACTCTTACTTTTATCCTTATTACTATTATTATTATCGTAATAACACTTATTTTTATCCTTATTTCTGTTATTATTATCATTATAACTATTACTTTCAGCCATATTCCTATTTTTATTATGTAATAACTCTTATTTTTATCCTTATTTCTATTATTATTATCGTAATAACTCTTATCTTTATCCTTATAGCTATTATTATTATCGTAATAACTCTCAGTTTTGTCCTTATTCCTATTTTATCATCGTATTAACTCTTACTTTTATCCTCATTACTATTATTATTATCCTAATAACTCTTATTTTTATCCTTATTTCTATTATTATTATCGTAGTAACTCTTATTTTTATCCTTATAACTATTATTATTATCGTAATAACTCTTATTTTTATCCTTATAACTATTATTATTATCGTAATAACTCCTATTCTTGTCCTTATTCCGATTTTATCATCGTATTAACTCTTACTTTTATCCTTATTACTATTATTATTATCGTAATAACTCTTATTTTTATCCTTATTTCTGTTATTATTATCATTATAACTATTACTTTCAGCCATATTCCTATTTTTATTATGTAATAACTCCTATTTTTATCCATATTCCTATTATTATTATCGTAATAACTCTTATTTTTATCCTTATAACTATTATTATTATCGTAATAACTCTTATTCTTGTCCTTATTCCTATTTTATCATCGTATTAACTCTTACTTTTATCCTTATTACTATTATTATTATCGTAATAACTCTTTTTTTTGTCCTTATTCCTATTTTATCATCGTATTAACTCTTACCTTTATCCTTATTACTATTATTATTATCGTAATAACTCTTATTTTTGTCCTTATTCCTATTTTATCATCGTATTAACTCTCACTTTTATCCTTATTACTATTATTATTATCGTAATAACTCATATTTTTATCCTTATTACTATTGTTATTATCGTAATAACTCTTATTTTTATGCTTATTTCTGTTATTGTTATCATTATAACTATTACTTTCAGCCATATTCCTATTTTTATTATGTAATAACTCTTATTTTTATCAATATTTCTATTATTATTATCGTAATAACTCTTATTTTTATCCTTATAAATATTATTATTATCGTAATAACTGTTATTTTTATCCTTATAAGTATTATTATTATCGTAATAACTCTTATTTTTGTCCTTATTGCTATTATTATTATGATTATAACTATTACTTTTAGCCATATTCCTATTTTTATTATGTAATAACTGTTATTCTTATCCTTATTTCTATTATTATTATCGTAATAACTCTTATTTTTATCCTTATAACTATTATTATTATCGTAATAACTCTTATTTTTGTCCTTATTCCTATTTTATCATCGTATTAACTCTTACTTTTATCCTTATTTCTATTATTATTATCGTAGTAACTCTTATTTTTATCCTTATAACTATTATTATTATCGTAATAACTCTTATTTTTATCCTTATAACTATTATTATTATCGTAATAACTCTTATTTTTATCCTTATTTCTGTTATTATTATCATTATAACTATTACTTTTAGCCATATTCCTATTTTTATTATGTAATAACTCTTATTTTTATCCTTATTTCTATTATTATTATCGTAATAACTCTTATTTTTATCCTTATTACTATTATTATTATCGTAATAACTCTTATTTTTATCCTTATTTCTGTTATTATTATCATTATAACTATTACTTTCAGCCATATTCCTATTTTTATTATGTAATAACTCTTATTTTTATCCTTATTTCTATTATTATTATCGTAATAACTCTTATCTTTATCCTTATAGCTATTATTATTATCGTAATAACTCTCAGTTTTGTCCTTATTCCTATTTTATCATCGTATTAACTCTTACTTTTATCCTCGTTACTATTATTATTATCCTAATAACTCTTATTTTTATCCTTATTTCTATTATTATTATCGTAGTAACTCTTATTTTTATCCTTATAACTATTATTATTATCGTAATAACTCTTATTTTTATCCTTATAACTATTATTATTATCGTAATAACTCCTATTCTTGTCCTTATTCCGATTTTATCATCGTATTAACTCTTACTTTTATCCTTATTACTATTATTATTATCGTAATAACTCTTATTTTTATCCTTATTTCTGTTATTATTATCATTATAACTATTACTTTCAGCCATATTCCTATTTTTATTATGTAATAACTCCTATTTTTATCCATATTCCTATTATTATTATCGTAATAACTCTTATTTTTATCCTTATAACTATTATTATTATCGTAATAACTCTTATTCTTGTCCTTATTCCTATTTTATCATCGTATTAACTCTTACTTTTATCCTTATTACTATTATTATTATCGTAATAACTCTTTTTTTTGTCCTTATTCCTATTTTATCATCGTATTAACTCTTACCTTTATCCTTATTACTATTATTATTATCGTAATATCTCTTATTTTTGTCCTTATTCCTATTTTATCATCGTATTAACTCTCACTTTTATCCTTATTACTATTATTATTATCGTAATAACTCATATTTTTATCCTTATTACTATTATTATTATCGTAATAACACTTATTTTTATCCTTATTTCTGTTATTATTATCATTATAACTATTACTTTCAGCCATATTCCTATTTTTATTATGTAATAACTCTTATTTTTATCCTTATTTCTATTATTATTATCGTAATAACTCTTATCTTTATCCTTATAGCTATTATTATTATCGTAATAACTCTCAGTTTTGTCCTTATTCCTATTTTATCATCGTATTAACTCTTACTTTTATCCTCATTACTATTATTATTATCCTAATAACTCTTATTTTTATCCTTATTTCTATTATTATTATCGTAGTAACTCTTATTTTTATCCTTATAACTATTATTATTATCGTAATAACTCTTATTTTTATCCTTATAACTATTATTATTATCGTAATAACTCCTATTCTTGTCCTTATTCCGATTTTATCATCGTATTAACTCTTACTTTTATCCTTATTACTATTATTATTATCGTAATAACTCTTATTTTTATCCTTATTTCTGTTATTATTATCATTATAACTATTACTTTCAGCCATATTCCTATTTTTATTATGTAATAACTCCTATTTTTATCCATATTCCTATTATTATTATCGTAATAACTCTTATTTTTATCCTTATAACTATTATTATTATCGTAATAACTCTTATTCTTGTCCTTATTCCTATTTTATCATCGTATTAACTCTTACTTTTATCCTTATTACTATTATTATTATCGTAATAACTCTTTTTTTTGTCCTTATTCCTATTTTATCATCGTATTAACTCTTACCTTTATCCTTATTACTATTATTATTATCGTAATAACTCTTATTTTTGTCCTTATTCCTATTTTATCATCGTATTAACTCTCACTTTTATCCTTATTACTATTATTATTATCGTAATAACTCATATTTTTATCCTTATTACTATTGTTATTATCGTAATAACTCTTATTTTTATGCTTATTTCTGTTATTGTTATCATTATAACTATTACTTTCAGCCATATTCCTATTTTTATTATGTAATAACTCTTATTTTTATCAATATTTCTATTATTATTATCGTAATAACTCTTATTTTTATCCTTATAAATATTATTATTATCATAATAACTGTTATTTTTATCCTTATAAGTATTATTATTATCGTAATAACTCTTATTTTTGTCCTTATTGCTATTATTATTATGATTATAACTATTACTTTTAGCCATATTCCTATTTTTATTATGTAATAACTGTTATTCTTATCCTTATTTCTATTATTATTATCGTAATAACTCTTATTTTTATCCTTATAACTATTATTATTATCGTAATAACTCTTATTTTTGTCCTTATTCCTATTTTATCATCGTATTAACTCTTACTTTTGTCCTTATTACTATTATTATTATCGTAATAACTCTTATTTTTATCCTTATAGCTATTATTATTATCGTAATAACTCTCAGTTTTGTCCTTATTCCTATTTTATCATCGTATTAACTCTTACTTTTATCCTCATTACTATTATTATTATCGTATTAACTCTTATTTTTATCGTTATTTCTATTATTATTATCGTAGTAACTCTTATTTTTATCCTTATAACTATTATTATTATCGTAATAACTCTTATTTTTATCCTTATAACTATTATTATTATCGTAATAACTCTTATTTTTATCCTTATTTCTGTTATTATTATCATTATAACTATTACTTTTAGCCATATTCCTATTTTTATTATGTAATAACTCTTATTTTTATCCTTATTTCTATTATTATTATCGTAATAACTCTTATTTTTATCCTTATTACTATTATTATTATCGTAATAACTCTTATTTTTATCCTTATTTCTGTTATTATTATCATTATAACTATTACTTTCAGCCATATTCCTATTTTTATTATGTAATAACTCTTATTTTTATCCTTATTTCTATTATTATTATCGTAATAACTCTTATCTTTATCCTTATAGCTATTATTATTATCGTAATAACTCTCAGTTTTGTCCTTATTCCTATTTTATCATCGTATTAACTCTTACTTTTATCCTCGTTACTATTATTATTATCCTAATAACTCTTATTTTTATCCTTATTTCTATTATTATTATCGTAGTAACTCTTATTTTTATCCTTATAACTATTATTATTATCGTAATAACTCTTATTTTTATCCTTATAACTATTATTATTATCGTAATAACTCCTATTCTTGTCCTTATTCCGATTTTATCATCGTATTAACTCTTACTTTTATCCTTATTACTATTATTATTATCGTAATAACTCTTATTTTTATCCTTATTTCTGTTATTATTATCATTATAACTATTACTTTCAGCCATATTCCTATTTTTATTATGTAATAACTCCTATTTTTATCCATATTCCTATTATTATTATCGTAATAACTCTTATTTTTATCCTTATAACTATTATTATTATCGTAATAACTCTTATTCTTGTCCTTATTCCTATTTTATCATCGTATTAACTCTTACTTTTATCCTTATTACTATTATTATTATCGTAATAACTCTTTTTTTTGTCCTTATTCCTATTTTATCATCGTATTAACTCTTACCTTTATCCTTATTACTATTATTATTATCGTAATATCTCTTATTTTTGTCCTTATTCCTATTTTATCATCGTATTAACTCTCACTTTTATCCTTATTACTATTATTATTATCGTAATAACTCATATTTTTATCCTTATTACTATTGTTATTATCGTAATAACTCTTATTTTTATGCTTATTTCTGTTATTGTTATCATTATAACTATTACTTTCAGCCATATTCCTATTTTTATTATGTAATGTGACGTATCGGTCCGGGGGACGAAGAATAAATTCCCTTCGGGGGAGGGCGACCAGGGAAAGTGGCCCTCCTGTTACCCACGTACACAACCACGGACGATTTTATTTCCGGGCGCCAGTGCAAAGGCACTCGTCCGGGGTATTCGCCCTTCCGGCTGCTCAGGCGAGAGCAGAAATCAGGGGAGGTCAAGAAATAATTAGACGACCCGCGAGTAGTATTGAAAGAGTAAACTTTAATGGAGGCCAAAATAGGCCAATCCCATGAAACCGAAAAGAGCCCCTCGCGGTACAAATTACGGCCGGGAAGAAGGTCCGCACTCGCCAAACGCGAAGAGGGTTTCGCGGCGCGGGGGCTCACGATACAAAAAAAAAGAAAAGAAGCGCGACAGTAAAACTAACGCGGACGCGTGCACGGGAGCACACCCTCTCGGTGGTGTGGACAAAAGGGGGACGCTGGTCCTAAACTCGAAATATAAAAAGAAAAAAAAAAACGAGTAAGAACGAGAAGTTATGGAACCGGTACCGAACGGCGCGGCGCGACACGGCACGACGCGGAGGCGCGAAAATAACGGTGACGGTACGCGGCCTCACGGGTCCTCGTCGCCGGGCGGGCGGTCCTTCCACCAGGTACCACCCGCACACACGCACTCTCACGCATACCCACAAAAAGGGGAACGGCGCCGATCGCCAGGAGGTTAAGCCCTACCTGGACGAATGCCGGTCCTCCTCGTTCTGCCAATGTTGGGGCGACTCCCACACAGTAACACACTCACCAAAAAGAAAAATACAAAAATAAAACTGGGGGTGGGCAAGGATCGCTGGGAGTCCCGGCGTCTCGCTCCTGTCGCAGCCCGCGTGCTTCTCCTTCTCCTTCGGCGCTGGTCTCCCGGTGCGCGGGGTTCCCCCTCCCCGAGGATTTCGGCGTTGGGGATGGGCCACCGCGCTCCCTTGGTGGCCAGGTCCTGGGACCCCTTCGGGTGGTGGCTGGGGTGGCTGGTTCCCAGGCCTGGCATCCCTCTTTCTTGGCTGCCGGTCGCCCCCGCGGAGGATGACGGGGTGGCCCGACGACCGGTCAGCGGGCCGTTGGCGGTCTTCCGGTGGACCCATCCCGCGCTTCCATCGCTCGGGTGGAGGTTCCTCGCGACCGGGGACGCGGGTCCCTCGTCGTCCAGCGACCGCCGCGCGTAGAAGGGGGGCGGGAAGAATGGGGGGACACGATAATAAAAAAAAAGTAAAAAAAAGAAAAACAAAAGAAGAAAAAAAAAGAAAACTCATGCATCCCTCCATTCACTCCGGCGGCGAGGATGTCGCCTAGGCGGAGGAGGGAGGCCGGCGGGTGTGGTGACTCGTAACGAGGCCAAAAAAAAAGTGCCTCGTTACACACCCCCCCCCAAAAATTGACCTGCCTCTCCTCCTCGCTTTCGCGCCCGCTCCCTGAGGCCGCGCGTCGAAGGAATCGGCTTGCCCTGCAACAAACTCCAAAATGAAGCGGTTAGCGGTAGAAAAAAACACGAAAGCGAGGAAGGTATAAAGAAGGATAAAGAGGGAAGGGATGGGGAAAAGGAAACCCATAGCCCGAAAGGGCTTTTGTCTCCCCTCATTCACGCATCAGTTCCAATTCATTCATTCCTCGGAATTCGTATACGGTACATTCGCGCATCGACGGGCGACGGGCCACGGGATAAGAACTGGCGCAAGAAATGGTCGCGCCGTCTTAATCCGGGCGCGCCAAGCCTTCTTAATTTGGGAATAATTGGCTTAGCCAAATTCAATTTCGAGGCTTGGCTTCTTCATCGCTGTCGATTTACAAAGGTATTCTCCGGTAACGGTACTTTCTCACACTCGCTGATCAGCTGTTTCGGAACGCGAGGTCCTCGACCCCGTTTCTAACAGCTGAAATTCAGTGTTAGAATCCAAAACCCCAGATTCCGCTCCACGTCCGAGGTAGGGACGTAACGTGGTCGGGGCGATCAGCGGAGCTGCCTTCAATTTCTCCTGTCCGGGAACAGAAAAGTCTGTCCTCCACAACTGGACGGAGAAAGAGGCGGTGAGGAGGAAAGGAAAAAAAAAAAGGAAGAGAATACTTGCGCGCGGTAAAGGTAAAACAAACAAATACAAACGAAGAAAAAGAGAAAAAAAAAGAAACTAAAGGAAAAAAAAAGAGAAAAGAAAAAAAAATATGGGCTGTCGCCTAAGTGGCCGCCGATTCAAATAAAAGAAAAGAAAAAAAAAGAAATAATACCCAAAAAAAAATGAGATAAAATTATAATTAACCCCTTGTCCTATTATTTATTTGCTGAGTGCGTCAGTCAGAACTAATCACAGTTACAATATTTACAATATTTACAATATTTACAGTACTATTTACAGTATTAAAACAGACAAAAAAAAAAGTGGAAATGTCATGTTATAAAATTGATTGCCGTTGAAGTACGAGCGCGTCACGCGTCGCACTCAGACGAGTTAACCTCGCGAAAATAATTCAAGGGGTTATGAAATTAAACCCACCACCAAACAAAAAAAAAAAAAAACAGAAAAAAAATGACAACACACGTTACGGGAAACGGTACGAAAACGGATTTTCTCGTACGGTTTTGGGACTATCGCGGGACAACTTGCCCACGCGCTTTCCGAGCACTCGATAATCCCATCCGCGAGCATCTCATTAACTTCCGCGTGCGCGACTTCGTAAATTTTCGAGTAAACGCGGCGCGCGGTGTTTGATCGGTTCGTGTCCGTGCACATCGATCCGATACTGAACGGGATTCGTCGCGGCAGGTTTTCTGCAGGCGGGGAAATCATTCGATCCAACAGCTGATTAAGGCGCTCGCTCTGCCTCGGAGTGAGCTCAACGATCGCGGCGCAGTTAGCGTGGATAATTTCCTCCGAATCCTGAAAACCTGGTACTAAAGAAAAATGTGAACGGGATAATCCCTAGTTTTCTAAGTCGCGTTTGAAGTGTCTAGGGAGATTCCGAATGTCTCTAGAAAATCAATCCCTAACACACAATCATAATCTAGATTGTTCGCGACTCGAATTGGTAGATCTACCTTCCGCCCGTCGATTTCGATTTCCACTACCGCTTCGCCTAAGATACGATCTTGCGTACCATTGGCCATTCGCATTTCACCGGAAAAAGTGAAATCCAGGCGCGATCCTAACCATTCGATCGCGTCCGGTCCCAAATAGGAGCGCGCGGCCCCGCTGTCGACTAAGGCCCACAGCGGATGCCCGGCTAAAAGCAACCGGACATAATAGCGACGGTCAACGTATCCCGGCGGAAAATCGCGGCGAAATTTGGAAGATTCGCGAGCTAAAACAACCACCTCACTGTCCCCTGGTCCAACCGGCCAATTGGCCGTCCCATGGACAAAGTAGGGATCGGTGGAGGTGGTCTCCCTCTTTTCCTCCGAAGGTGGAGGCGCAGGGAATGAGCTCGCCGGACCGAAATCGTTACCTCGTTGTCCCCTGTTCCAACCGGCCTTTCGGCCGTCACATGAAAAAAGTAGGGACTTAGAGGTAACCTTCTCCTTGTCCTCCGTAAGTGGAGGAGTGGGGAGAGACCCCGCGGAATTTGGCGGAATAGACGGGAGGGTTTGCTCAGCGAGGGTTTCTGGGGTTCCGGATAATTTCGAACAAAGGTTCGAGCCCGTCGTTCCCTCCTCCTCGCTTTCGCGCCTGCAAGTGAGGCCTCCTCGTCTTCGAACCTATTCCCTCCCTTTTCCTCCGGAAGTGGAGGAGTGGGGAGAGACCCCGCGGAATTTGGCGGAATAGACGGGAGGGTTCGCTCAGCGAGGATTTCTGGGGTTCCGGATAATTTCGAACAAAGGTTCGAACCCGTCGTTCCCTCCTCCTCGCTTTCGCGCCTGCAAGTGAGGCCTCCTCGTCTTTGAACCTATTCCCTCCCTTTTCCTCCGGAAGTGGAGGAGTGGGGAGAGGCCACGCGGAATGTGGCGGAATAGGCGGGAATTCATCGGGCCCCGTTAGGTCCAAATTCACACCGAAAATGGAATTGCCGAAATCGGTCAGCTAACGTGGCCCAATTACCTGTAATTTGAAGGCCTAGCAAATCTATCAACATAATTATGTCGATGACGTAATGTCGCTCTAAGACGAGGCTCATCGTGACCGCCCTCGGCCCTTTGGTCTTGGGGGGGTACCACGACGGGAGCGGTCACTTTCGACGGCCTCGGAGCCAGACATTGCGAATATTTGCGGCCTGACCCGGAGTGTTGTCGGCAAAAAAAAAAACAAACAAAACCACAATGGGTAGCCGAAACCTCGACGGGTATCTATTCGAATTACGGTACGAAAACAAACTTCCGTTGGAATCGGCACGGCGAGCGGTAAATTCCAGAAGGCGTTAACAACAATAGGCCTTCTCGAAAATTGGCAATAACAACGATCGCGGCAAGGGTAACGGAGCCTACTTGTACACAAGGAGTACAAATAGGTGTCAAGCGACAACAACGGTTCCCTATTAACTGCTCGCGATACGAAGGCTAAAACTTGTTTACTCTAACGATATAATTCAAGGAATTTTCAAACCTACCGGAAGAATCGTCGTTAGGTTTAAAATATTCCCCGAACGGTACAATTCAAGGAATTTTCAAACCAACCGGAAGGACCGTCGTTGGGTTTAAAATACTCCCCGAACGGCACAATTCAAGGAATCTTCAAACCATCCGGAAGAACCGTCGTTGGGTTCAAAATACTCCCCGAACGGTACAATCCAGGGAATTTCCAAATCAACCGGAAAAACCGTCGTTGGGTTCAAAATACTCCCCGGACAGTACAATTCAGGGAATTTTCAAATCAACCGGAAAAACCGTCGTTGGGTTCAAAATACTCCCCGAACGGTACAATCCAGGGAATTTTCAAACCAACCGGAAAAACCGTCGTTGGGTTCAAAATACTCCCCGAACGGTACAATTCAGGGAATTTTCAAACCAACCGGAAAAACCGTCGTTGGGTTTAAAATACTCGCGTCCCTGGGTCAAGCCTAATCTGGCCCCACGTTGGGCGCCAATTTTGTGACGTATCGGTCCGGGGGACGAAGAATAAATTCCCTTCGGGGGAGGGCGACCAGGGAAAGTGGCCCTCCTGTTACCCACGTACACAACCACGGACGATTTTATTTCCGGGCGCCAGTGCAAAGGCACTCGTCCGGGGTATTCGCCCTTCCGGCTGCTCAGGCGAGAGCAGAAATCAGGGGAGGTCAAGAAATAATTAGACGACCCGCGAGTAGTATTGAAAGAGTAAACTTTAATGGAGGCCAAAATAGGCCAATCCCATGAAACCGAAAAGAGCCCCTCGCGGTACAAATTACGGCCGGGAAGAAGGTCCGCACTCGCCAAACGCGAAGAGGGTTTCGCGGCGCGGGGGCTCACGATACAAAAAAAAAGAAAAGAAGCGCAACAGTAAAACTAACGCGGACGCGTGCACGGGAGCACACCCTCTCGGTGGTGTGGACAAAAGGGGGACGCTGGTCCTAAACTCGAAATATAAAAAGAAAAAAAACGAGTAAGAACGAGAAGTTATGGAACCGGTACCGAACGGCGCGGCGCGACACGGCACGACGCGGAGGCGCGAAAATAACGGTGACGGTACGCGGCCTCACGGGTCCTCGTCGCCGGGCGGGCGGTCCTTCCACCAGGTACCACCCGCACACACGCACTCTCACGCATACCCACAAAAAGGGGAACGGCGCCGATCGCCAGGAGGTTAAGCCCTACCTGGACGAATGCCGGTCCTCCTCGTTCTGCCAATGTTGGGGCGGCGGCGTCCTCACACTCCCACACAGTAACACACTCACCAAAAAGAAAAATACAAAAATAAAACTGGGGGTGGGCAAGGATCGCTGGGAGTCCCGGCGTCTCGCTCCTGTCGCAGCCCGCGTGCTTCTCCTTCTCCTTCGGCGCTGGTCTCCCGGTGCGCGGGGTTCCCCCTCCCCGAGGATTTCGGCGTTGGGGATGGGCCACCGCGCTCCCTTGGTGGCCAGGTCCTGGGACCCCTTCGGGTGGTGGCTGGGGTGGCTGGTTCCCAGGCCTGGCATCCCTCTTTCTTGGCTGCCGGTCGCCCCCGCGGAGGATGACGGGGTGGCCCGACGACCGGTCAGCGGGCCGTTGGCGGTCTTCCGGTGGACCCATCCCGCGCTTCCATCGCTCGGGTGGAGGTTCCTCGCGACCGGGGACGCGGGTCCCTCGTCGTCCAGCGACCGCCGCGCGTAGAAGGGGGGCGGGAAGAATGGGGGGACACGATAATAAAAAAAAAGTAAAAAAAAGAAAAACAAAAGAAGAAAAAAAAAGAAAACTCATGCATCCCTCCATTCACTCCGGCGGCGAGGATGTCGCCTAGGCGGAGGAGGGAGGCCGGCGGGTGTGGTGACTCGTAACGAGGCCAAAAAAAAAGTGCCTCGTTACAACTCTTACTTTTATCCTTATTACTATCATTATTATCCTAATAACTCTTATTTTTATCCTTGTTTCTATTATTATTATCGTAATAACTCTTATTTTTATCCTTATTTCTGTTATTATTATCATTATAACTATTACTTTCAGCCATATTCCTATTTTTATTATGTAATAACTCCTATTTTTATCCATATTTCTATTATTATTATCGTAATAACTCTGATTTTTATCCTTATTTCTGTTATTATTATCATTATAACTATTACTTTCAGCCATATTCCTATTTTTATTACGTAATAACTCTTATTTTTATCCTTATTTCTATTATTATTATCGTAATAACCCTTATTTTTATCCTTATAACTATTATTATTATCGTAACAACTATCATTTTTGTCCTTATTCCTATTTTATCATCGTATTAACTCTTACTTTTATCCTTATTACTATTATTATTATCGTAATAACTCTTATTTTTATCCTTATTTCTATTATTATTATCGAAATAACCCTTATTTTTATCCTTATAACTATTATTATTATCGTAATAACTCTCATTTTTGTCCTTATTCCTATTTCATCATCGTATTAACTCTTACTTTTATCCTCATTACTAATATTATTATCGTAATAACTCCTATTTTTATCCTTATTACTATTATTATTATCGTAATAACTCTTACTTTTATCCTTATTACTATTATTATTATCGTAATAACTCTTATTTTTACCCTTATTACTATTATTATTGTGATTATATCTATTACTTTCAGCCATATTCCTATTTTTATTATGTAATGACTCTTATTTTTATCCTTATTTCTATTATTATTATCGTAATAACTCTTATTTTTATCCTTATTTCTATTATTATTATCGTAATAACTCATATTTTTATCCTTATAGCTATTATTATTATCGTAATAACTCTTATTCTTGTCCTTATTCCTATTGTATCATCGTATTAACTCTTACTTTTATCCTTATTACTAATATTATTATCGTAATAACTCTTATTTTTGTCCTTATTCCTATTTTATCATCGTATTAACTCTTACTTTTATCCTTATTACTATTATTATTATCGTAATAACTCTTATTTTTACCCTTATTACTATTATTATTATGATTATAACTATTACTTTCAGACATATTCCTATTTTTATTATGTAATAACTCTTATTTTTATCCTTATTTATATTATTATTATCGTAGTAACTCTTATTTTTATCCTTATAACTATTATCATTATCGTAATAACTCTTATTTTTGTCCATATTTCTATTTTATCATCGTATTAACTCTTACTATTATCATTATTACTATTATTATTATCGTAATAACTCTCATTTTTGTCCTTATTCCTATTTTATCATCGTATTAACTCTTACCTTTATCCTCATTACTATTATTATTATCGTAATAACTCTTATTTTTATCCTTATTACTATTATTATTATCGTAATAACTCTTATTTTTATCCTTATTTCTATTATTATTATCATTATAACTATTATTTTCAGCCATATTCCTATTTTTTTTATGTAATAACTGTTATTTTTATCCTTATTTCCATTATTATTATCGTAATAACTCTTATTTTTATCCTTATAAATATTATTATTATCGTAATAACTGTTATTTTTATCCTTATAACTATTATTATTATCGTAATAACTCTTATTTTTATCCTTATTTCTATTATTATTATCATTATAACTATTATTTTCAGCCATATTCCTATTTTTATTATGTAATAACTGTTATTTTTATCCTTATTACTATTTTTATTATGTAATAACTCTTATTTTTATCCTTATTTCTATTATTATTATCGTAATAACTCTTATTTTTATCCTTATAACTATTATTATTATCGTAATAACTCTTATTTTTGTCCTTATTCCTATTTTATCATCGTATTAACTCTTACTTTTATCCTTATTACTATTATTATTATCGTATTAACTCTTACTTTTATCCTTATTACTATTATTATTATCGTAATAACTCTCATTTTTATCCTTATTTCTATTATTAGTATCGTAGTAACTGTTATTTTTATCCTTATAACTATTATTGTTATCGTAATAACTCTTATTTTTATCCTTATTTCTATTATTATTATCAATATAACTGTTACTTTCAGCCATATTCCTATTTTTATTACGTAATAACTCTTATTTTTATCCTTATTTCTATTATTATTATCTTAATAACCCTTATTTTTATCCTTATAACTATTATTATTATCGTAATAACTCTCATTTTTGTCCTTATTCCTATTTTATCATCGTATTAACTCTTACTTTTATCCTCATTACTAATATTATTATCGTAATAACTCCTATTTTTATCCTTATTGCTATTATTATTATCGTAATAACTCTTACTTTTATCCTTATTACTATTATTGTTATCGTAATAACTCTTATTCTTGTCCTTATTCCTATTGTATCATCGTATTAACTCTTACTTTTATCCTTATTACTATTATTATTATCGTAATAACTCTTATTTTTATTCTTGTTTCTGTTATTATTATCATTATAACTATTATTTTTATCCTTTTTACTATTATTATTATCGTAATAACTCTTATTTTTGTCCTTATTCCTAGTTTATCATCGTATTAACTCTTACTTTTATCCTTATTACTATTATTATTATCGTAATAACTCTTATTTTTGCCCTTATTACTATTATTATTATGATTATAACTATTACTTTCAGCCATATTCCTATTTTTATTATGTAATGACTCTTATTTTTATCCTTATTTCTATTATTATTATCGGAATAACTCTCATTTTTGTCCTTCTTCCTATTTTATCATCGTATTAACTCTTACTTTTATCCTCATTACCATTATTATTATCGTAATAACTCTTATTTTTATCCTTATTTATATTATTATTATCGTAGTAACTCTTATTTTTATCCTTATAACTATTATTATTATCGTAATAACTCTTATTTTTATCCTTATAACTATTATTATTATCGTAATAACTCTTATTTTTATCCTTATAACTATTATCATTATCGTAATAACTCTTATTTTTGTCCTTATTCCTATTTTATCATCGTATTAACTCTTACTTTTATCATTATTACTATTATTATTATCGTAATAACTCTTATTCCTGTCCTTATTCCTATTTTATCATCGTATTAACTCTTACTTTTATCCTTATTACTATTATTATTATCGTAATAACTCTTATTTTTATCCTTATTTCTGTTATTATTATCATTATAACTATTACTTTCAGCCATATTCCTATTTTTATTACGTAATAACTCTTATTTTTATCCTTATTTCTATTATTATTATCGTAATAACCCTTATTTTTATCCTTATAACTATTATTATTATCGTAACAACTATCATTTTTGTCCTTATTCCTATTTTATCATCGTATTAACTCTTACTTTTATCCTCATTACTATTATTATTATCGTAATAACTCTTATTTTTATCATTATTACTATTATTATTATCGTAATAACTCTTATTTTTATCCGTATTTCTATTATTATTATCATTATAACTATTATTTTCAGCCATATTCCTATTTTTATTATGTAATAACTGTTATTTTTATCCTTATTACTATTATTATTATCGTAATAACTCTCATTTTTATCCTGATTTCTATTATTAGTATCGTAGTAACTGTTATTTTTATCCTTATTTCTATTATTATTATCGCAATAACTCTTATTTTTATCCTTATAACTATTATCATTATCCTAATAACTCTTATTTTTGTCCTTATTCCTATTTTATCATCGTATTAACTCTTACTTTTATCCTTATTACTATTATTATTATCGTAATAACTCTTATTTGTATCCTTATTTCTGTTATTATTATCATTATAACTATTACTTTCAGCCATATTCCTATTTTTATTACGTAATAACTCTTATTTTTATCCTTATTACTATTATTATAATCGTAATAACTCTTATTTTTATCCTTATTTCTATTATTATTATCGTAATAACTCTTATTTTTATCCTTATGACTATTATCATTATCGTAATAACTCTTATTTTTGTCCTTATTCCTATTTTATCATCGTATTAACTCTTACTTTTATCCTTATTACTATTATTATTATCGTAATAACTCTTATTTTTATCCTTATTTCTATTATTATTATCGAAATAACCCTTATTTTTATCCTTATAACTATTATTATTATCGTAACAACTATCATTTTTGTCCTTATTCCTATTTTATCATCGTATTAACTCTTACTTTTATCCTCATTACTATTATTATTATCGTAATAACTCTTATTTTTATCATTATTACTATTATTATTATCGTAATAACTCTTATTTTTATCCTTATTTCTATTATTATTATCATTATAACTATTATTTTCAGCCATATTCCTATTTTTATTATGTAATAACTGTTATTTTTATCCTTATTACTATTATTATTATCGTAATAACTCTCATTTTTATCCTGATTTCTATTATTAGTATCGTAGTAACTGTTATTTTTATCCTTATAACTATTATTGTTATCGTAATAGCTCTTATTTTTATCCTTATTTCTATTATTATTATCGCGATAACTCTTATTTTTATCCTTATAACTATTATCATTATCGTAATAACTGTTATTTTTGTCCTTATTCCTATTTTATCATCGTAATAACTCTTACTTTTATCCTTATTACTATTATTATTATCGTAATAACTCTCATTTTTATCCTTATTTCTATTATTAGTATCGTAGTAACTGTTATTTTTATCCTTATAACTATTATTGTTATCGTAATAACTCTTCTTTTTATCCTTATTTCTATTATTATTATCATTATAACTATTATTTTCAGCCATATTCCTATTTTTATTATGTAATAACTGTTATTTTTATCCTTATTACTATTATTATAATCGTAATAACTCTTATTTTTATCCTTATTTCTATTATTATTGTCGTAATAACTCTTATTTTTATCCTTATGACTATTATCATTATCGTAATAACTCTTATTTTTGTCCTTATTCCTATTTTATCATCGTATTAACTCTTACTTTTATCCTTATTACTATTATTATTATCGTAATAACTCTTATTTTTATCCTTATTTCTATTATTATTATCGAAATAACCCTTATTTTTATCCTTATAACTATTATTATTATCGTAATAACTCTCATTTTTGTCCTTATTCCTATTTCATCATCGTATTAACTCTTACTTTTATCCTCATTACTAATATTATTATCGTAATAACTCCTATTTTTATCCTTATTACTATTATTATTATCGTAATAACTCTTACTTTTATCCTTATTACTATTATTATTATCGTAATAACTCTTATTTTTACCCTTATTACTATTATTATTGTGATTATATCTATTACTTTCAGCCATATTCCTATTTTTATTATGTAATGACTCTTATTTTTATCCTTATTTCTATTATTATTATCGTAATAACTCTTATTTTTATCCTTATTTCTATTATTATTATCGTAATAACTCATATTTTTATCCTTATAGCTATTATTATTATCGTAATAACTCTTATTCTTGTCCTTATTCCTATTGTATCATCGTATTAACTCTTACTTTTATCCTTATTACTAATATTATTATCGTAATAACTCTTATTTTTGTCCTTATTCCTATTTTATCATCGTATTAACTCTTACTTTTATCCTTATTACTATTATTATTATCGTAATAACTCTTATTTTTACCCTTATTACTATTATTATTATGATTATAACTATTACTTTCAGACATATTCCTATTTTTATTATGTAATAACTCTTATTTTTATCCTTATTTATATTATTATTATCGTAGTAACTCTTATTTTTATCCTTATAACTATTATCATTATCGTAATAACTCTTATTTTTGTCCTTATTCCTAGTTTATCATCGTATTAACTCTTACTTTTATCCTTATTACTATTATTATTATCGTAATAACTCTTATTTTTGCCCTTATTACTATTATTATTATGATTATAACTATTACTTTCAGCCATATTCCTATTTTTATTATGTAATGACTCTTATTTTTATCCTTATTTCTATTATTATTATCGGAATAACTCTCATTTTTGTCCTTCTTCCTATTTTATCATCGTATTAACTCTTACTTTTATCCTCATTACCATTATTATTATCGTAATAACTCTTATTTTTATCCTTATTTATATTATTATTATCGTAGTAACTCTTATTTTTATCCTTATAACTATTATTATTATCGTAATAACTCTTATTTTTATCCTTATAACTATTATTATTATCGTAATAACTCTTATTTTTATCCTTATAACTATTATCATTATCGTAATAACTCTTATTTTTGTCCTTATTCCTATTTTATCATCGTATTAACTCTTACTTTTATCATTATTACTATTATTATTATCGTAATAACTCTTATTCCTGTCCTTATTCCTATTTTATCATCGTATTAACTCTTACTTTTATCCTTATTACTATTATTATTATCGTAATAACTCTTATTTTTATCCTTATTTCTGTTATTATTATCATTATAACTATTACTTTCAGCCATATTCCTATTTTTATTACGTAATAACTCTTATTTTTATCCTTATTTCTATTATTATTATCGTAATAACCCTTATTTTTATCCTTATAACTATTATTATTATCGTAACAACTATCATTTTTGTCCTTATTCCTATTTTATCATCGTATTAACTCTTACTTTTATCCTCATTACTATTATTATTATCGTAATAACTCTTATTTTTATCATTATTACTATTATTATTATCGTAATAACTCTTATTTTTATCCGTATTTCTATTATTATTATCATTATAACTATTATTTTCAGCCATATTCCTATTTTTATTATGTAATAACTGTTATTTTTATCCTTATTACTATTATTATTATCGTAATAACTCTCATTTTTATCCTGATTTCTATTATTAGTATCGTAGTAACTGTTATTTTTATCCTTATTTCTATTATTATTATCGCAATAACTCTTATTTTTATCCTTATAACTATTATCATTATCCTAATAACTCTTATTTTTGTCCTTATTCCTATTTTATCATCGTATTAACTCTTACTTTTATCCTTATTACTATTATTATTATCGTAATAACTCTTATTTGTATCCTTATTTCTGTTATTATTATCATTATAACTATTACTTTCAGCCATATTCCTATTTTTATTACGTAATAACTCTTATTTTTATCCTTATTTCTATTATTATTATCGTAATAACTCTTATTTTTATCCTTATAACTATTATTATTATCGAAATAACCCTTATTTTTATCCTTATAACTATTATTATTATCGTAATAACTCTCATTTTTGTCCTTATTCCTATTTTATCATCGTATTAACTCTTACTTTTTTCCTCATTACTAATATTATTATCGTAATAACTCCTATTTTTATCCTTATTGCTATTATTATTATCGTAATAACTCTTACTTTTATCCTTATTACTATTATTATTATCGTAATAACTCTTATTTTTACCCTTATTACTATTATTATTGTGATTATATCTATTACTTTCAGCCATATTCCTATTTTTATTATGTAATGACTCTTATTTTTATCCTTATTTCTATTATTATTATCGTAATAACTCTTATTCTTGTCCTTATTCCTATTTTATCATCGTATTAACTCTTACTTTTATCCTTATTACTATCATTATTATCCTAATAACTCTTATTTTTATCCTTGTTTCTATTATTATTATCGTAATAACTCTTATTTTTATCCTTATTTCTGTTATTATTATCATTATAACTATTACTTTCAGCCATATTCCTATTTTTATTATGTAATAACTCTTATTTTTATCCTTATTTCTATTATTATTATCGTAGTAACTCATATTTTTATCCTTATAACTATTATTATTATGGTAATAACTCTTATTTTATCCTTATAACTATTATTATTATCGTAATAACTCATATTCTTGTCCTTATTCCTATTTTATCATCGTATTAACTCTTACTTTTATCCTTATTACTATTATTATTATCGTAATAACTCTTATTTTTATCCTTATAACTATTATCATTATCGTAATAACTCTTATTTTGGTCCTTATTCCTATTTTATCATCGTATTAACTCTTACTTTTATCCTTATTACTATTATTATTATCGTATTAACTCTTACTTTTATCCTTATTACTATTATTATTATCGTAATAACTCTTATTTTTATCCTTATTTCTATTATTAGTATCGTAGTAACTGTTATTTTTATCCTTATAACCATTATTATTATCGTAATAACTCTTATTCTTGTCCTTATTCCTATTTTATCATCGTATTAACTCTTACTTTTATCCTTAATACTATTATTATTATCGTAATAACTCTTATTTTTATCCTTATAACTATTATTATTATCGTAATAACTCTCATTTTTGTCCTTATTCCTATTTTATCATCGTATTAACTCTTACTTTTATCCTCATTACTATTATTATTATCGTAATAACTCCTATTTTTATCCTTATTACTATTATTATTATCGTAATAACTCCTATTTTTATCCTTATTTCTATTATTATTATCGTAATAACTCCTATTTTTATCCTTATAACTATTATCATTATCGTAATAACTTTTATTTTTATCCTTATAACTATTATTATTATCGTAATAACTCTTATTCTTGTCCTTATTCCTATTTTATCATCGTATTAACTCTTACTTTTATCCTTAATACTATTATTATTATCGTAATAACTCTTATTTTTATCCTTATAACTATTATTATTATCGTAATAACTCTCATTTTTGTCCTTATTCCTATTTTATCATCGTATTAACTCTTACTTTTATCCTCATTACTATTATTATTATCGTAATAACTCCTATTTTTATCCTTATAACTATTATTATTATCGTAATAACTCTTATTCTTGTCCTTATTCCTATTTTATCATCGTATTAACTCTTACTTTTATCCTTATTACTATCATTATTATCCTAATAACTCTTATTTTTATCCTTGTTTCTATTATTATTATCGTAATAACTCTTATTTTTATCCTTATAACTATTATCATTATCGTAATAACTCTTATTTTTGTCCTTATTCCTATTTTATCATCGTATTAACTCTAACTTTTATCCTTATTACTATTTTTATTATCGTAATAACTCTTATTTTTATCCTTATTTCTGTTATTATTATCATTATAACTATTACTTTCAGCCATATTCCTATTTTTATTATGTAATAACTCTTATTTTTATCCTTATTTCTATTATTATTATCATTATAACTATTACTTTCAGCCATATTCCTATTTTTATTATGTAATAACTCTTATTTTTATACTTATTTCTATTATTATTATCGTAATAACTCTTATTTTTATCCTTATAACTATTATTATTATCGTAATAACTCTTATTTTTGTCCTTATTCCTATTTTATCATCGTATTAACTCTTACTTTTATACTTATTACTATTATTATTATCGTATTCACATTACTTTTATCCTTATTACTATTATTATTATCGTAATAACTCTTATTTTTATCCTTACTTCTATTATTAGTATCGTAGTAACTGTTATTTTTATCCTTATAACTATTATTATTATCGTAATAACTCTTATTTTTATCCTTATAACTATTATTATTATCGTAATAACTCTTATTCTTGTCCTTATTCCTATTGTATCATCGTATTAACTCTTACTTTTATCCTTATTACTATTATTGTTATCGTAATAACTCTTATTTTTATTCTTGTTTCTGTTATTATTATCATTATAACTATTACTTTCAGCCATATTCCTATTTTTATTATGTAATAACTCTTATTTTTATCCTTATTTCTATTATTATTATCGTTATAACTCTTATTTCTATCCTTATGATTATTATTATTATCGTAATAACTCTCAGTTTTGTCCTTATTCCTATTTTATCATCGAATTAACTCTTACTTTTATCCTCATTACTATTATTATTATCGTAATAACTCTTATTTTTATCCTTATTTCTATTATTATTATCGTAATAACTCTTATTTTTATCCTTATAACTATTATTATTATCGTAATAACTCTCATTTTTGTCCTTATTCCCATTTTATCATCGTATTAACTCTTACTTTTATCCTCATTACTATTATTATTATCGTAATAACTCCTAGTTTTATCCTTATTACTATTATTATTATCGTAATAACTCCTATTTTTATCCTTATTTCTATTATTATTATCGTAGTAACTCCTATTTTTATCCTTATAACTATTATTATTATCGTAATAACTTTTATTTTTATCCTTATAACTATTATTATTATCGTAATAAGTCTTATTCTTGTCCTTATTCCCATTTTATCATCGTATTAACTCTTACTTTTATCCTTATTACTATCATTATTATCCTAATAACTCTTATTTTTATCCTTGTTTCTATTATTATTATCGTAATAACTCTTATTTTTATCCTTATAACTATTATCATTATCGTAATAACTCTTATTTTTGTCCTTATTCCTATTTTATCATCGTATTAACTCTTACTTTTATCCTTATTACTATTATTATTATCGTAATAACTCTTATTTTTATCCTTATTTCTGTTATTATTATCATTATAACTATTACTTTCAGCCATATTCCTATTTTTATTATGTAATAACTCTTATTTTTAACCTTATTTCTATTATTATTATCATTATAACTATTACTTTCAGCCATATTCCTATTTTTATTATGTAATAACTCTTATTTTTGTACTTATTTCTATTATTATTATCGTAATAACTCTTATTTTTATCCTTATAACTATTATTATTATCGTAATAACTCTTATTTTTGACCTTATTCCTATTTTATCATCGTATTAACTCTTACTTTTATCCTTATTACTATTATTATTATCGTATTCACATTACTTTTATCCTTATTACTATTATTATTATCGTAATAACTCCTATTTTTATCCTTATTTCTATTATTAGTATCGTAGTAACTGTTATTTTTATCCTTATAACTATTATTATTATCGTAATAACTCTTATTTTTATCCTTATAACTATTATTATTATCGTAATAACTCTTATTCTTGTCCTTATTCCTATTGTATCATCGTATTAACTCTTACTTTTATCCTTATTACTATTATTATTATCGTAATAACTCTTATTTTTATTCTTGTTTCTGTTATTATTATCATTATAACTATTACTTTCAGCCATATTCCTATTTTTATTATGTAATAACTCTTATTTTTATCCTTATTTCTATTATTATTATCGTTATAACTCTTATTTCTATCCTTATGATTATTATTATTATCGTAATAACTCTCAGTTTTGTCCTTATTCCTATTTTATCATCGAATTAACTCTTACTTTTATCCTCATTACTATTATTATTATCGTAATAACTCTTATTTTTATCCTTATTTCTATTATTATTATCGTAGTAACTTATATTTTTATCCTTATTTCTATTATTAGTATCGTAGTAACTGTTATTTTTATCCTTCTAACTATTATTATTATCGTAATAACTCTCAGTTTTGTCCTTATTCCTATTTTATCATCGAATTAACTCTTACTTTTATCCTCATTACTATTATTATTATCGTAATAACTCTTATTCTTGTCCTTATTCCTATTTTATCATCGTATTAACTCTTACTTTTATCCTTAATACTATTATTATTATCGTAATAACTCTTATTTTTATCCTTATAACTATTATTATTATCGTAATAACTCTTATTTTTGTCCTTATTCCTATTTTATCATCGTATTAACTCTTACTTTTATCCTTATTACTATTATTATTATCGTATTCACATTACTTTTATCCTCATTACTATTATTATTATCGTAATAACTCTTATTTTTATCCTTATTTCTATTATTAGTATCGTAGTAACTGTTATTTTTATCCTTATAACTATTATTATTATCGTAATAACTCTTATTTTTATCCTTATAACTATTATTATTATCGTAATAACTCTTATTCTTGTCCTTATTCCTATTGTATCATCGTATTAACTCTTACTTTTATCCTTATTACTATTATTATTATCGTAATAACTCTTATATTTATTCTTGTTTCTATTATTATTTTCATTATAACTATTACTTTCAGCCATATTCCTATTTTTATTATGTAATAACTCTTACTTTTATCCTCATTACTATTATTATTATCGTAATAACTCTTATTTTTATACTTATTACTATTATTATTATCGTAATAACTCTTATTTTTATCCTTATTTCTATTATTAGTATCGTAGTAACTCTTATTTTTATCCTTATTTCTATTATTATTATCGTTATAACTCTTATTTCTATCCTTATGATTATTATTATTATCGTAATAACTCTCAGTTTTGTCCTTATTCCTATTTTATCATCGAATTAACTCTTACTTTTATCCTCATTACTATTATTATTATCGTAATAACTCTTATTTTTATCCTTATTTCTATTATTATTATCGTAGTAACTTATATTTTTATCCTTATTTCTATTATTAGTATCGTGGTAACTGTTATTTTTATCCTTCTAACTATTATTATTATCGTAATAACTCTTATTTTTATCCTTATAACTATTATTATTATCGTAATAACTCTCATTTTTGTCCTTACTCCTATTTTATCATCGTATTAACTCTTACTTTTATCCTCTTTACTATTATTATTATCGTAATAACTCCTAGTTTTATCCTTATTACTATTATTATTATCGTAATAACTCCTATTTTTATCCTTATTTCTATTATTATTATCGTAGTAACTCTTATTCTTGTCCTTATTCCTATTTTATCATCGTATTAACTCTTACTTTTATCCTTATTACTATCATTATTATCCTAATAACTCTTATTTTTATCCTTGTTTCTATTATTATTATCGTAATAACTCTTATTTTTATCCTTATAACTATTATCATTATCGTAATAACTCTTATTTTTGTCCTTATTCCTATTTTATCATCGTATTAACTCTAACTTTTATCCTTATTACTATTTTTATTATCGTAATAACTCTTATTTTTATCCTTATTTCTGTTATTATTATCATTATAACTATTACTTTCAGCCATATTCCTATTTTTATTATGTAATAACTCTTATTTTTATCCTTATTTCTATTATTATTATCATTATAACTATTACTTTCAGCCATATTCCTATTTTTATTATGTAATAACTCTTATTTTTATACTTATTTCTATTATTATTATCGTAATAACTCTTATTTTTATCCTTATAACTATTATTATTATCGTAATAACTCTTATTTTTGTCCTTATTCCTATTTTATCATCGTATTAACTCTTACTTTTATCCTTATTACTATTATTATTATCGTATTCACATTACTTTTATCCTTATTACTATTATTATTATCGTAATAACTCCTATTTTTATCCTTATTTCTATTATTAGTATCGTAGTAACTGTTATTTTTATCCTTATAACTATTATTATTATCGTAATAACTCTTATTTTTATCCTTATAACTATTATTATTATCGTAATAACTCTTATTCTTGTCCTTATTCCTATTGTATCATCGTATTAACTCTTACTTTTATCCTTATTACTATTATTATTATCGTAATAACTCTTATTTTTATTCTTGTTTCTGTTATTATTATCATTATAACTATTACTTTCAGCCATATTCCTATTTTTATTATGTAATAACTCTTATTTTTATCCTTATTTCTATTATTATTATCGTTATAACTCTTATTTCTATCCTTATGATTATTATTATTATCGTAATAACTCTCAGTTTTGTCCTTATTCCTATTTTATCATCGAATTAACTCTTACTTTTATCCTCATTACTATTATTATTATCGTAATAACTCTTATTTTTATCCTTATTTCTATTATTATTATCGTAGTAACTTATATTTTTATCCTTATTTCTATTATTAGTATCGTAGTAACTGTTATTTTTATCCTTCTAACTATTATTATTATCGTAATAACTCTCAGTTTTGTCCTTATTCCTATTTTATCATCGAATTAACTCTTACTTTTATCCTCATTACTATTATTATTATCGTAATAACTCTTATTCTTGTCCTTATTCCTATTTTATCATCGTATTAACTCTTACTTTTATCCTTAATACTATTATTATTATCGTAATAACTCTTATTTTTATCCTTATAACTATTATTATTATCGTAATAACTCTCATTTTTGTCCTTATTCCTATTTTATCATCGTATTAACTCTTACTTTTATCCTCATTACTATTATTATTATCGTAATAACTCCTATTTTTATCCTTATTACTATTATTATTATCGTAATAACTCATATTTTTATCCTTATTTCTATTATTATTATCGTAATAACTCCTATTTTTATCCTTATAACTATTATTATTATCGTAATAACTTCTATTTTTATCCTTATAACTATTATTATTATCGTAATAACTCTTATTCTTGTCCTTATTCCTATTTTATCATCGTATTAACTCTTACTTTTATCCTTATTACTATCATTATTATCCTAATAACTCTTATTTTTATCCTTGTTTCTATTATTATTATCGTAATAACTCTTATTTTTATCCTTATAACTATTATCATTATCGTAATAACTCTTATTTTTGTCCTTATTCCTATTTTATCATCGTATTAACTCTTACTTTTATCCTTATTACTATTTTTATTATCGTAATAACTCTTATTTTTATCCTTATTTCTGTTATTATTATCATTATAACTATTACTTTCAGCCATATTCCTATTTTTATTATGTAATAACTCTTATTTTTATCCTTATTTCTATTATTATTATCATTATAACTATTACTTTCAGCCATATTCCTATTTTTATTGTGTAATAACTCTTATTTTTATACTTATTTCTATTATTATTATCGTAATAACTCTTATTTTTATCCTTATAACTATTATTATTATCGTAATAACTCTTATTTTTGTCCTTATTCCTATTTTATCATCGTATTAACTCTTACTTTTATCCTTATTACTATTTTTATTATCGTAATAACTCTTATTTTTATCCTTATTTCTGTTATTATTATCATTATAACTATTACTTTCAGCCATATTCCTATTTTTATTATGTAATAACTCTTATTTTTATCCTTATTTCTATTATTATTATCATTGTAACTATTACTTTCAGCCATATTCCTATTTTTATTATGTAATAACTCTTATTTTTATACTTATTTCTATTATTATTATCATTATAACTATTACTTTCAGCCATATTCCTATTTTTATTATGTAATAACTCTTATTTTTATACTTATTTCTATTATTATTATCGTAATAACTCTTATTTTTATCCTTATAACTATTATTATTATCGTAATAACTCTTATTTTTGTCCTTATTCCTATTTTATCATCGTATTAACTCTTACTTTTATCCTTATTACTATTATTATTATCGTAATAACTCTTATTTGTATCCTTGTTTCTATTATAAGTATCGTAGTAACTGTTATTTTTATCCTTATAACTATTATTATTATCGTAATAACTCTTATTTTTATCCTTATAACTATTATTAATATCGTAATAACTCTTATTCTTGTCCTTATTCCTATTGTATCATCGCATTAACTCTTACTTTTATCCTTATTACTATTATTATTATCGTAATAACTCTTATTTTTATTCTTGTTTCTGTTATTATTATCATTATAACTATTACTTTCAGCCTTATTCCTATTTTTATTATGTAATAACTCTTATTTTTATCCTTATTTCTATTATTATTATCGTAGTAACTCATATTTTTATCCTTATAACTATTATTATTATGGTAATAACTCTTATTTTATCCTTATAACCATTATTATTATCGTAATAACTCTTATTCTTGTCCTTATTCCTATTTTATCATCGTATTAACTCTTACTTTTATCCTTAATACTATTATTATTATCGTAATAACTCTTATTTTTATCCTTATAACTATTATTATTATCGTAATAACTCTTATTTTTGTCCTTATTCCTATTTTATCATCGTATTAACTCTTACTTTTATCCTTATTACTATTATTATTATCGTATTCACATTACTTTTATCCTCATTACTATTATTATTATCGTAATAACTCTTATTTTTATCCTTATTTCTATTATTAGTATCGTAGTAACTGTTATTTTTATCCTTATAACTATTATTATTATCGTAATAACTCTTATTTTTATCCTTATAACTATTATTATTATCGTAATAACTCTTATTCTTGTCCTTATTCCTATTGTATCATCGTATTAACTCTTACTTTTATCCTTATTACTATTATTATTATCGTAATAACTCTTATATTTATTCTTGTTTCTATTATTATTTTCATTATAACTATTACTTTCAGCCATATTCCTATTTTTATTATGTAATAACTCTTACTTTTATCCTCATTACTATTATTATTATCGTAATAACTCTTATTTTTATACTTATTACTATTATTATTATCGTAATAACTCTTATTTTTATCCTTATTTCTATTATTAGTATCGTAGTAACTCTTATTTTTATCCTTATTTCTATTATTATTATCGTTATAACTCTTATTTCTATCCTTATGATTATTATTATTATCGTAATAACTCTCAGTTTTGTCCTTATTCCTATTTTATCATCGAATTAACTCTTACTTTTATCCTCATTACTATTATTATTATCGTAATAACTCTTATTTTTATCCTTATTTCTATTATTATTATCGTAGTAACTTATATTTTTATCCTTATTTCTATTATTAGTATCGTGGTAACTGTTATTTTTATCCTTCTAACTATTATTATTATCGTAATAACTCTTATTTTTATCCTTATAACTATTATTATTATCGTAATAACTCTCATTTTTGTCCTTACTCCTATTTTATCATCGTATTAACTCTTACTTTTATCCTCTTTACTATTATTATTATCGTAATAACTCCTAGTTTTATCCTTATTACTATTATTATTATCGTAATAACTCCTATTTTTATCCTTATTTCTATTATTATTATCGTAGTAACTCTTATTCTTGTCCTTATTCCTATTTTATCATCGTATTAACTCTTACTTTTATCCTTATTACTATCATTATTATCCTAATAACTCTTATTTTTATCCTTGTTTCTATTATTATTATCGTAATAACTCTTATTTTTATCCTTATAACTATTATCATTATCGTAATAACTCTTATTTTTGTCCTTATTCCTATTTTATCATCGTATTAACTCTAACTTTTATCCTTATTACTATTTTTATTATCGTAATAACTCTTATTTTTATCCTTATTTCTGTTATTATTATCATTATAACTATTACTTTCAGCCATATTCCTATTTTTATTATGTAATAACTCTTATTTTTATCCTTATTTCTATTATTATTATCATTATAACTATTACTTTCAGCCATATTCCTATTTTTATTATGTAATAACTCTTATTTTTATACTTATTTCTATTATTATTATCATTATAACTATTACTTTCAGCCATATTCCTATTTTTATTATGTAATAACTCTTATTTTTATACTTATTTCTATTATTATTATCGTAATAACTCTTATTTTTATCCTTATAACTATTATTATTATCGTAATAACTCTTATTTTTGTCCTTATTCCTATTTTATCATCGTATTAACTCTTACTTTTATCCTTATTACTATTATTATTATCGTAATAACTCTTATTTGTATCCTTGTTTCTATTATAAGTATCGTAGTAACTGTTATTTTTATCCTTATAACTATTATTATTATCGTAATAACTCTTATTTTTATCCTTATAACTATTATTAATATCGTAATAACTCTTATTCTTGTCCTTATTCCTATTGTATCATCGCATTAACTCTTACTTTTATCCTTATTACTATTATTATTATCGTAATAACTCTTATTTTTATTCTTGTTTCTGTTATTATTATCATTATAACTATTACTTTCAGCCTTATTCCTATTTTTATTATGTAATAACTCTTATTTTTATCCTTATTTCTATTATTATTATCGTAGTAACTCATATTTTTATCCTTATAACTATTATTATTATGGTAATAACTCTTATTTTATCCTTATAACCATTATTATTATCGTAATAACTCTTATTCTTGTCCTTATTCCTATTTTATCATCGTATTAACTCTTACTTTTATCCTTAATACTATTATTATTATCGTAATAACTCTTATTTTTATCCTTATAACTATTATTATTATCGTAATAACTCTCATTTTTGTCCTTATTCCTATTTTATCATCGTATTAACTCTTACTTTTATCCTCATTACTATTATTATTATCGTAATAACTCCTATTTTTATCCTTATTACTATTATTATTATCGTAATAACTCCTATTTTTATCCTTATTTCTATTATTATTATCGCAATAACTCCTATTTTTATCCTTATAACTATTATTATTATCCTAATAACTCTTATTTTTATCCTTGTTTCTATTATTATTATCGTAATAACTCCTATTTTTATCCTTATAACTATTATTATTATCCTAATAACTCTTATTTTTATCCTTATAACTATTATCATTATCGTAATAACTCTTATTTTTGTCCTTATTCCTATTTTATCATCGTATTAACTCTTACTTTTATCCTTATTACTATTTTTATTATCGTAATAACTCTTATTTTTATCCTTATTTCTGTTATTATTATCATTATAACTATTACTTTCAGCCATATTCCTATTTTTATTATGTAATAACTCTTATTTTTATCCTTATTTCTATTATTATTATCATTATAACTATTACTTTCAGCCATATTCCTATTTTTATTATGTAATAACTCTTATTTTTATACTTATTTCTATTATTATTATCATTATAACTATTACTTTCAGCCATATTCCTATTTTTATTATGTAATAACTCTTATTTTTATACTTATTTCTATTATTATTATCGTAATAACTCTTATTTTTATCCTTATAACTATTATTATTATCGTAATAACTCTTATTTTTGTCCTTATTCCTATTTTATCATCGTATTAACTCTTACTTTTATCCTTATTACTATTATTATTATCGTATTCACATTACTTTTATCCTTATTACTATTATTATTATCGTAATAACTCTTATTTTTATCCTTATTTCTATTATTAGTATCGTAGTAACTCTTACTTTTATCCTCATTACTATTATTATTATCGTAATAACTCCTATTTTTATCCTTATAACTATTATTATTATCGTAATAACTCCTATTTTTATCCTTATAACTATTATCATTATCGTAATAACTCTTATTTTTGTCCTTATTCCTATTTTATCATCGTATTAACTCTTACTTTTATCCTTATTACTATTATTATTATCGTATTAACTCTTACTTTTATCCTTATTACTATTATTATTATCGTAATAAGTCTTATTTTTATCCTTATTTCTATTATTAGTATCGTAGTAACTGTTATTTTTATCCTTATAACTATTATTATTATCGTAATAACTCTTATTTTTATACTTATTTCTATTATTATTATCGTAATAACTCTTATTTTTATCCTTATAACTATTATTATTATCGTAATAACTCTTATTTTTGTCCTTATTCCTATTTTATCATCGTATTAACTCTTACTTTTATCCTTATTACTATTATTATTATCGTATTAACTCTTACTTTTATCCTTATTACTATTATTATTATCGTAATAACTCTTACTTTTATCCTTATTTCTATTATTAGTATCGTAGTAACTGTTATTTTTATCCTTATAACTATTATTATTATCGTAATAACTCTTATTTTTATCCTTATAACTATTATTAATATCGTAATAACTCTTATTCTTGTCCTTATTCCTATTGTATCATCGCATTAACTCTTACTTTTATCCTTATTACTATTATTATTATCGTAATAACTCTTATTTTTATTCTTGTTTCTGTTATTATTATCAGTATAACTATTACTTTCAGCCATATTCCTATTTTTATTATGTAATAACTCTTATTTTTATCCTTATTTCTATTATTATTATCGTAGTAACTCATATTTTTATCCTTATAACTATTATTATTATGGTAATAACTCTTATTTTATCCTTATAACCATTATTATTATCGTAATAACTCTGATTCTTGTCCTTATTCCTATTTTATCATCGTATTAACTCTTACTTTTATCCTTAATACTATTATTATTATCGTAATAACTCTTATTTTTATCCTTATAACTATTATTATTATCGTAATAACTCTCATTTTTGTCCTTATTCCTATTTTATCATCGTATTAACTCTTACTTTTATCCTCATTACTATTATTATTATCGTAATAACTCCTATTTTTATCCTTATAACTATTATTATTATCGTAATAACTCTCAGTTTTGTCCTTATTCCTATTTTATCATCGAATTAACTCTTACTTTTATCCTCATTACTATTATTATTATCGTAATAACTCTTATTTTTATCCTTATTTCTATTATTATTATCGTAATAACTCTTATTTTTATCCTTATAACTATTATTATTATCGTAATAACTCTTATTTTTGTCCTTATTCCTATTTTATCATCGTATTAACTCTTACTTTTATCCTTATTACTATTATTATTATCGTATTAACTCTTACTTTTATCCTTATTACTATTATTATTATCGTAATAACTCTTATTTTTATCCTTATTTCTATTATTAGTATCGTAGTAACTGTTATTTTTATCCTTATAACTATTATTATTATCGTAATAACTCTTATTTTTATACTTATTTCTATTATTATTATCGTAATAACTCTTATTTTTATCCTTATAACTATTATTATTATCGTAATAACTCTTATTTTTGTCCTTATTCCTATTTTATCATCGTATTAACTCTTACTTTTATCCTTATTACTATTATTATTATCCTAATAACTCTTATTTTTATTCTTGTTTCTGTTATTATTATCATTATAACTATTACTTTCAGCCATATTCCTATTTTTATTATGTAATAACTCTTATTTTTATCCTTATTTCTATTATTATTATCGTTATAACTCTTATTTCTATCCTTATGATTATTATTATTATCGTAATAACTCTCAGTTTTGTCCTTATTCCTATTTTATCATCGAATTAACTCTTACTTTTATCCTCATTACTATTATTATTATCGTAATAACTCTTATTTTTATCCTTATTTCTATTATTATTATCGTAGTAACTTATATTTTTATCCTTATTTCTATTATTAGTATCGTAGTAACTGTTATTTTTATCCTTCTAACTATTATTATTATCGTAATAACTCTTATTTCTATCCTTATGATTATTATTATTATCGTAATAACTCTCAGTTTTGTCCTTATTCCTATTTTATCATCGAATTAACTCTTACTTTTATCCTCATTACTATTATTATTATCGTAATAACTCTTATTCTTGTCCTTATTCATATTTTATCATCGTATTAACTCTTACTTTTATCCTTAATACTATTATTATTATCGTAATAACTCTTATTTTTATCCTTATAACTATTATTATTATCGTAATAACTCTCATTTTTGTCCTTATTCCTATTTTATCATCGTATTAACTCTTACTTTTATCCTCATTACTATTATTATTATCGTAATAACTCCTATTTTTATCCTTATTACTATTATTATTATCGTAATAACTCCTATTTTTATCCTTATTTCTATTATTATTATCGTAATAACTCCTATTTTTATCCTTATAACTATTATTATTATCGTAATAACTTCTATTTTTATCCTTATAACTATTATTATTATCGTAATAACTCTTATTCTTGTCCTTATTCCTATTTTATCATCGTATTAACTCTTACTTTTATCCTTATTACTATCATTATTATCCTAATAACTCTTATTTTTATCCTTGTTTCTATTATTATTATCGTAATAACTCTTATTTTTATCCTTATAACTATTATCATTATCGTAATAACTCTTATTTTTGTCCTTATTCCTATTTTATCATCGTATTAACTCTTACTTTTATCCTTATTACTATTTTTATTATCGTAATAACTCTTATTTTTATCCTTATTTCTGTTATTATTATCATTATAACTATTACTTTCAGCCATATTCCTATTTTTATTATGAAATAACTCCTATTTTTATCCTTATTTCTATTATTATTATCATTATAACTATTACTTTCAGCCATATTCCTATTTTTATTATGTAATAACTCTTATTTTTATACTTATTTCTATTATTATTATCGTAATAACTCTTATTTTTATCCTTATAACTATTATTATTATCGTAATAACTCTTATTTTTGTCCTTATTCCTATTTTACCATCGTATTAACTCTTACTTTTATCCTTATTACTATTATTATTATCGTATTCACATTACTTTTATCCTTATTACTATTATTATTATCGTAATAACTCTTATTTTTATCCTTATTTCTATTATTAGTATCGTAGTAAGTGTTATTTTTATCCTTATAACTATTATTATTATCGTAATAACTCTTATTTTTATCCTTATAACTATTATTATTATCGTAATAACTCTTATTCTTGTCCTTATTCCTATTGTATCATCGTATTAACTCTTACTTTTATCCTTATTACTATTATTATTATCGTAATAACTCTTATATTTATTCTTGTTTCTGTTATTATTATCATTATAACTATTACTTTCAGCCATATTCCTATTTTTATTATGTAATAACTCTTATTTTTATCCTTATTTCTATTATTATTATCGTTATAACTCTTATTTCTATCCTTATGATTATTATTATTATTGTAATAACTCTCAGTTTTGTCCTTATTCCTATTTTATCATCGAATTAACTCTTACTTTTATCCTCATTACTATTATTATTATCGTAATAACTCTTATTTTTATCCTTATTTCTATTATTATTATCGTAGTAACTTATATTTTTATCCTTATTTCTATTATTAGTATCGTAGTAACTGTTATTTTTATCCTTCTAACTATTATTATTATCGTAATAACTCTTATTTTTATCCTTATAACTATTATTATTATCGTAATAACTCTCATTTTTGTCCTTATTCCTATTTTATTATCGTATTAACTCTTACTTTTATCCTCATTACTATTATTATTATCGTAATAACTCCTATTTTTATCCTTATAACTATTATTATTATCGTAATAACTCCTATTTTTATCCTTATTTCTATTATTATTATCGTAATAACTCTCATTTTTGTCCTTATTCCTATTTTATTATCGTATTAACTCTTACTTTTATCCTCATTACTATTATTATTATCGTAATAACTCTTATTTTTATCCTTATTTCTATTATTATTATCGTAGTAACTTATATTTTTATCCTTATTTCTATTATTAGTATCGTAGTAACTGTTATTTTTATCCTTCTAACTATTATTATTATCGTAATAACTCCTATTTTTATCCTTATAACTATTATTACTATCGTAATAACTCCTCTTTTTATCCTCATTACTATTATTATTATCGTAATAACTCTTATTTTTATCCTTATTTCTATTATTATTATCGTAGTAACTCATATTTTTATCCTTATAACTATTATTATTATGGTAATAACTCTTATTTTATCCTTATAACTATTATTATTATCGTAATAACTCTTATTCTTGTCCTTATTCCTATTTTATCATCGTATTACCTCTTACTTTTATCCTTATTACTATTATTATTATCGTAATAACTCTTATTTTTATCCTTATAACTATTATTATTATCGTAATAACTCTCATTTTTGTCCTTATTCCTATTTTATCATCGTATTAACTCTTACTTTTATCCTCATTACTATTATTATTATCGTAATAACTCCTAGTTTTATCCTTATTACTATTATTATTATCGTAATAACTCCTATTTTTATCCTTATTTCTATTATTATTATCGTAGTAACTCCTATTTTTATCCTTATAACTATTATTATTATCGTAATAACTTTTATTTTTATCCTTATAACTATTATTATTATCGTAATAACTCTTATTCTTGTCCTTATTCCTATTTTATCATCGTATTAACTCTTACTTTTATCCTTATTACTATCATTATTATCCTAATAACTCTTATTTTTATCCTTGTTTCTATTATTATTATCGTAATAACTCTTATTTTTATCCTTATAACTATTATCATTATCGTAATAACTCTTATTTTATCCTTATAACTATTATTATTATCGTAATAACTCTTATTCTTGTCCTTATTCCTATTTTATCATCGTATTACCTCTTACTTTTATCCTTATTACTATCATTATTATCCTAATAACTCTTATTTTTATCCTTGTTTCTATTATTATTATCGTAATAACTCTTATTTTTATCCTTATAACTATTATCATTATCGTAATAACTCTTATTTTTGTCCTTATTCCTATTTTATCATCGTATTAACTCTTACTTTTATCCTTATTACTATTTTTATTATCGTAATAACTCTTATTTTTATCCTTATTTCTGTTATTATTATCATTATAACTATTACTTTCAGCCATATTCCTATTTTTATTATGTAATAACTCTTATTTTTATCCTTATTTCTATTATTATTATCATTATAACTATTACTTTCAGCCATATTCCTATTTTTATTATGTAATAACTCTTATTTTTATACTTATTTCTATTATTATTATCATTATAACTATTACTTTCAGCCATATTCCTATTTTTATTATGTAATAACTCTTATTTTTATACTTATTTCTATTATTATTATCGTAATAACTCTTATTTTTATCCTTATAACTATTATTATTATCGTAATAACTCTTATTTTTGTCCTTATTCCTATTTTATCATCGTATTAACTCTTACTTTTATCCTTATTACTATTATTATTATCGTATTCACATTACTTTTATCCTTATTACTATTATTATTATCGTAATAACTCTTATTTTTATCCTTATTTCTATTATTAGTATCGTAGTAACTCTTACTTTTATCCTCATTACTATTATTATTATCGTAATAACTCTTATTTTTATCCTTATAACTATTATTAATATCGTAATAACTCTTATTCTTGTCCTTATTCCTATTGTATCATCGCATTAACTCTTACTTTTATCCTTATTACTATTATTATTATCGTAATAACTCTTATTTTTATTCTTGTTTCTGTTATTATTATCAGTATAACTATTACTTTCAGCCATATTCCTATTTTTATTATGTAATAACTCTTATTTTTATCCTTATTTCTATTATTATTATCGTAGTAACTCATATTTTTATCCTTATAACTATTATTATTATGGTAATAACTCTTATTTTATCCTTATAACCATTATTATTATCGTAATAACTCTGATTCTTGTCCTTATTCCTATTTTATCATCGTATTAACTCTTACTTTTATCCTTAATACTATTATTATTATCGTAATAACTCTTATTTTTATCCTTATAACTATTATTATTATCGTAATAACTCTCATTTTTGTCCTTATTCCTATTTTATCATCGTATTAACTCTTACTTTTATCCTCATTACTATTATTATTATCGTAATAACTCCTATTTTTATCCTTATAACTATTATTATTATCGTAATAACTCTCAGTTTTGTCCTTATTCCTATTTTATCATCGAATTAACTCTTACTTTTATCCTCATTACTATTATTATTATCGTAATAACTCTTATTTTTATCCTTATTTCTATTATTATTATCGTAATAACTCTTATTTTTATCCTTATAACTATTATTATTATCGTAATAACTCTTATTTTTGTCCTTATTCCTATTTTATCATCGTATTAACTCTTACTTTTATCCTTATTACTATTATTATTATCGTATTAACTCTTACTTTTATCCTTATTACTATTATTATTATCGTAATAACTCTTATTTTTATCCTTATTTCTATTATTAGTATCGTAGTAACTGTTATTTTTATCCTTATAACTATTATTATTATCGTAATAACTCTTATTTTTATACTTGTTTCTGTTATTATTATCATTATAACTATTACTTTCAGCCTTATTCCTATTTTTATTATGTAATAACTCTTATTTTTATCCTTATTTCTATTATTATTATCGTAGTAACTCATATTTTTATCCTTATAACTATTATTATTATGGTAATAACTCTTATTTTATCCTTATAACCATTATTATTATCGTAATAACTCTTATTCTTGTCCTTATTCCTATTTTATCATCGTATTAACTCTTACTTTTATCCTTAATACTATTATTATTATCGTAATAACTCTTATTTTTATCCTTATAACTATTATTATTATCGTAATAACTCTCATTTTTGTCCTTATTCCTATTTTATCATCGTATTAACTCTTACTTTTATCCTCATTACTATTATTATTATCGTAATAACTCCTATTTTTATCCTTATTACTATTATTATTATCGTAATAACTCCTATTTTTATCCTTATTTCTATTATTATTATCGTAATAACTCCTATTTTTATCCTTATAACTATTATTATTATCCTAATAACTCTTATTTTTATCCTTGTTTCTATTATTATTATCGTAATAACTCTTATTTTTATCCTTATAACTATTATCATTATCGTAATAACTCTTATTTTTGTCCTTATTCCTATTTTATCATCGTATTAACTCTTACTTTTATCCTTATTACTATTATTATTATCGTAATAACTCTTATTTTTATCCTTATTTCTGTTATTAGTATCATTATAACTATTACTTTCAGCCATATTCCTATTTTTATTATGTAATAACTCTTATTTTTAACCTTATTTCTATTATTATTATCATTATAACTATTACTTTCAGCCATATTCCTATTTTTATTATGTAATAACTCTTATTTTTATACTTATTTCTATTATTATTATCGTAATAACTCTTATTTTTATCCTTATAACTATTATTATTATCGCAATAACTCCTATTTTTGTCCTTATTCCTATTTTATCATCGTATTAACTCTTACTTTTATCCTTATTACTATTATTATTATCGTATTAACTCTTACTTTTATCCTTATTACTATTATTATTATCGTAATAACTCTTACTTTTATCCTTATTTCTATTATTAGTATCGTAGTAACTGTTATTTTTATCCTTATAACTATTATTATTATCGTAATAACTCTTATTTTTATCCTTATAACTATTATTAATATCGTAATAACTCTTATTCTTGTCCTTATTCCTATTGTATCATCGCATTAACTCTTACTTTTATCCTTATTACTATTATTATTATCGTAATAACTCTTATTTTTATTCTTGTTTCTGTTATTATTATCAGTATAACTATTACTTTCAGCCATATTCCTATTTTTATTATGTAATAACTCTTATTTTTATACTTATTTCTATTATTATTATCATTATAACTATTACTTTCAGCCATATTCCTATTTTTATTATGTAATAACTCTTATTTTTATACTTATTTCTATTATTATTATCGTAATAACTCTTATTTTTATCCTTATAACTATTATTATTATCGTAATAACTCTTATTTTTGTCCTTATTCCTATTTTATCATCGTATTAACTCTTACTTTTATCCTTATTACTATTATTATTATCGTAATAACTCTTATTTGTATCCTTGTTTCTATTATAAGTATCGTAGTAACTGTTATTTTTATCCTTATAACTATTATTATTATCGTAATAACTCTTATTTTTATCCTTATAACTATTATTAATATCGTAATAACTCTTATTCTTTTCCTTATTCCTATTGTATCATCGCATTAACTCTTACTTTTATCCTTATTACTATTATTATTATCGTAATAACTCTTATTTTTATTCTTGTTTCTGTTATTATTATCATTATAACTATTACTTTCAGCCTTATTCCTATTTTTATTATGTAATAACTCTTATTTTTATCCTTATTTCTATTATTATTATCGTAGTAACTCATATTTTTATCCTTATAACTATTATTATTATGGTAATAACTCTTATTTTATCCTTATAACCATTATTATTATCGTAATAACTCTTATTCTTGTCCTTATTCCTATTTTATCATCGTATTAACTCTTACTTTTATCCTTAATACTATTATTATTATCGTAATAACTCTTATTTTTATCCTTATAACTATTATTATTATCGTAATAACTCTCATTTTTGTCCTTATTCCTATTTTATCATCGTATTAACTCTTACTTTTATCCTCATTACTATTATTATTATCGTAATAACTCCTATTTTTATCCTTATTACTATTATTATTATCGTAATAACTCCTATTTTTATCCTTATTTCTATTATTATTATCGCAATAACTCCTATTTTTATCCTTATAACTATTATTATTATCCTAATAACTCTTATTTTTATCCTTGTTTCTATTATTATTATCGTAATAACTCCTATTTTTATCCTTATAACTATTATTATTATCCTAATAACTCTTATTTTTATCCTTATAACTATTATCATTATCGTAATAACTCTTATTTTTGTCCTTATTCCTATTTTATCATCGTATTAACTCTTACTTTTATCCTTATTACTATTTTTATTATCGTAATAACTCTTATTTTTATCCTTATTTCTGTTATTATTATCATTATAACTATTACTTTCAGCCATATTCCTATTTTTATTATGTAATAACTCTTATTTTTATCCTTATTTCTATTATTATTATCATTATAACTATTACTTTCAGCCATATTCCTATTTTTATTATGTAATAACTCTTATTTTTATACTTATTTCTATTATTATTATCGTAATAACTCTTATTTTTATCCTTATAACTATTATTATTATCGTAATAACTCTTATTTTTGTCCTTATTCCTATTTTATCATCGTATTAACTCTTACTTTTATCCTTATTACTATTATTATTATCGTATTCACATTACTTTTATCCTTATTACTATTATTATTATCGTAATAACTCTTATTTTTATCCTTATTTCTATTATTAGTATCGTAGTAACTCTTACTTTTATCCTCATTACTATTATTATTATCGTAATAACTCCTATTTTTATCCTTATAACTATTATTATTATCGTAATAACTCCTATTTTTATCCTTATAACTATTATCATTATCGTAATAACTCTTATTTTTGTCCTTATTCCTATTTTATCATCGTATTAACTCTTACTTTTATCCTTATTACTATTATTATTATCGTATTAACTCTTACTTTTATCCTTATTACTATTATTATTATCGTAATAAGTCTTATTTTTATCCTTATTTCTATTATTAGTATCGTAGTAACTGTTATTTTTATCCTTATAACTATTATTATTATCGTAATAACTCTTATTTTTATACTTATTTCTATTATTATTATCGTAATAACTCTTATTTTTATCCTTATAACTATTATTATTATCGTAATAACTCTTATTTTTGTCCTTATTCCTATTTTATCATCGTATTAACTCTTACTTTTATCCTTATTACTATTATTATTATCGTATTAACTCTTACTTTTATCCTTATTACTATTATTATTATCGTAATAACTCTTACTTTTATCCTTATTACTATTATTATTATCGTAATAACTCTTATTTTTATTCTTGTTTCTGTTATTATTATCAGTATAACTATTACTTTCAGCCATATTCCTATTTTTATTATGTAATAACTCTTATTTTTATCCTTATTTCTATTATTATTATCGTAGTAACTCATATTTTTATCCTTATAACTATTATTATTATGGTAATAACTCTTATTTTATCCTTATAACCATTATTATTATCGTAATAACTCTGATTCTTGTCCTTATTCCTATTTTATCATCGTATTAACTCTTACTTTTATCCTTAATACTATTATTATTATCGTAATAACTCTTATTTTTATCCTTATAACTATTATTATTATCGTAATAACTCTCATTTTTGTCCTTATTCCTATTTTATCATCGTATTAACTCTTACTTTTATCCTCATTACTATTATTATTATCGTAATAACTCCTATTTTTATCCTTATAACTATTATTATTATCGTAATAACTCTCAGTTTTGTCCTTATTCCTATTTTATCATCGAATTAACTCTTACTTTTATCCTCATTACTATTATTATTATCGTAATAACTCTTATTTTTATCCTTATTTCTATTATTATTATCGTAATAACTCTTATTTTTATCCTTATAACTATTATTATTATCGTAATAACTCTTATTTTTGTCCTTATTCCTATTTTATCATCGTATTAACTCTTACTTTTATCCTTATTACTATTATTATTATCGTATTAACTCTTACTTTTATCCTTATTACTATTATTATTATCGTAATAACTCTTATTTTTATCCTTATTTCTATTATTAGTATCGTAGTAACTGTTATTTTTATCCTTATAACTATTATTATTATCGTAATAACTCTTATTTTTATACTTATTTCTATTATTATTATCGTAATAACTCTTATTTTTATCCTTATAACTATTATTATTATCGTAATAACTCTTATTTTTGTCCTTATTCCTATTTTATCATCGTATTAACTCTTACTTTTATCCTTATTACTATTATTATTATCCTAATAACTCTTATTTTTATTCTTGTTTCTGTTATTATTATCATTATAACTATTACTTTCAGCCATATTCCTATTTTTATTATGTAATAACTCTTATTTTTATCCTTATTTCTATTATTATTATCGTTATAACTCTTATTTCTATCCTTATGATTATTATTATTATCGTAATAACTCTCAGTTTTGTCCTTATTCCTATTTTATCATCGAATTAACTCTTACTTTTATCCTCATTACTATTATTATTATCGTAATAACTCTTATTTTTATCCTTATTTCTATTATTATTATCGTAGTAACTTATATTTTTATCCTTATTTCTATTATTAGTATCGTAGTAACTGTTATTTTTATCCTTCTAACTATTATTATTATCGTAATAACTCTTATTTCTATCCTTATGATTATTATTATTATCGTAATAACTCTCAGTTTTGTCCTTATTCCTATTTTATCATCGAATTAACTCTTACTTTTATCCTCATTACTATTATTATTATCGTAATAACTCTTATTCTTGTCCTTATTCATATTTTATCATCGTATTAACTCTTACTTTTATCCTTAATACTATTATTATTATCGTAATAACTCTTATTTTTATCCTTATAACTATTATTATTATCGTAATAACTCTCATTTTTGTCCTTATTCCTATTTTATCATCGTATTAACTCTTACTTTTATCCTCATTACTATTATTATTATCGTAATAACTCCTATTTTTATCCTTATTACTATTATTATTATCGTAATAACTCCTATTTTTATCCTTATTTCTATTATTATTATCGTAATAACTCCTATTTTTATCCTTATAACTATTATTATTATCGTAATAACTTCTATTTTTATCCTTATAACTATTATTATTATCGTAATAACTCTTATTCTTGTCCTTATTCCTATTTTATCATCGTATTAACTCTTACTTTTATCCTTATTACTATCATTATTATCCTAATAACTCTTATTTTTATCCTTGTTTCTATTATTATTATCGTAATAACTCTTATTTTTATCCTTATAACTATTATCATTATCGTAATAACTCTTATTTTTGTCCTTATTCCTATTTTATCATCGTATTAACTCTTACTTTTATCCTTATTACTATTTTTATTATCGTAATAACTCTTATTTTTATCCTTATTTCTGTTATTATTATCATTATAACTATTACTTTCAGCCATATTCCTATTTTTATTATGAAATAACTCCTATTTTTATCCTTATTTCTATTATTATTATCATTATAACTATTACTTTCAGCCATATTCCTATTTTTATTATGTAATAACTCTTATTTTTATACTTATTTCTATTATTATTATCGTAATAACTCTTATTTTTATCCTTATAACTATTATTATTATCGTAATAACTCTTATTTTTGTCCTTATTCCTATTTTACCATCGTATTAACTCTTACTTTTATCCTTATTACTATTATTATTATCGTATTCACATTACTTTTATCCTTATTACTATTATTATTATCGTAATAACTCTTATTTTTATCCTTATTTCTATTATTAGTATCGTAGTAAGTGTTATTTTTATCCTTATAACTATTATTATTATCGTAATAACTCTTATTTTTATCCTTATAACTATTATTATTATCGTAATAACTCTTATTCTTGTCCTTATTCCTATTGTATCATCGTATTAACTCTTACTTTTATCCTTATTACTATTATTATTATCGTAATAACTCTTATATTTATTCTTGTTTCTGTTATTATTATCATTATAACTATTACTTTCAGCCATATTCCTATTTTTATTATGTAATAACTCTTATTTTTATCCTTATTTCTATTATTATTATCGTTATAACTCTTATTTCTATCCTTATGATTATTATTATTATTGTAATAACTCTCAGTTTTGTCCTTATTCCTATTTTATCATCGAATTAACTCTTACTTTTATCCTCATTACTATTATTATTATCGTAATAACTCTTATTTTTATCCTTATTTCTATTATTATTATCGTAGTAACTTATATTTTTATCCTTATTTCTATTATTAGTATCGTAGTAACTGTTATTTTTATCCTTCTAACTATTATTATTATCGTAATAACTCTTATTTTTATCCTTATAACTATTATTATTATCGTAATAACTCTCATTTTTGTCCTTATTCCTATTTTATTATCGTATTAACTCTTACTTTTATCCTCATTACTATTATTATTATCGTAATAACTCCTATTTTTATCCTTATAACTATTATTATTATCGTAATAACTCCTATTTTTATCCTTATTTCTATTATTATTATCGTAATAACTCTCATTTTTGTCCTTATTCCTATTTTATTATCGTATTAACTCTTACTTTTATCCTCATTACTATTATTATTATCGTAATAACTCTTATTTTTATCCTTATTTCTATTATTATTATCGTAGTAACTTATATTTTTATCCTTATTTCTATTATTAGTATCGTAGTAACTGTTATTTTTATCCTTCTAACTATTATTATTATCGTAATAACTCCTATTTTTATCCTTATAACTATTATTACTATCGTAATAACTCCTCTTTTTATCCTCATTACTATTATTATTATCGTAATAACTCTTATTTTTATCCTTATTTCTATTATTATTATCGTAGTAACTCATATTTTTATCCTTATAACTATTATTATTATGGTAATAACTCTTATTTTATCCTTATAACTATTATTATTATCGTAATAACTCTTATTCTTGTCCTTATTCCTATTTTATCATCGTATTACCTCTTACTTTTATCCTTATTACTATTATTATTATCGTAATAACTCTTATTTTTATCCTTATAACTATTATTATTATCGTAATAACTCTCATTTTTGTCCTTATTCCTATTTTATCATCGTATTAACTCTTACTTTTATCCTCATTACTATTATTATTATCGTAATAACTCCTAGTTTTATCCTTATTACTATTATTATTATCGTAATAACTCCTATTTTTATCCTTATTTCTATTATTATTATCGTAGTAACTCCTATTTTTATCCTTATAACTATTATTATTATCGTAATAACTTTTATTTTTATCCTTATAACTATTATTATTATCGTAATAACTCTTATTCTTGTCCTTATTCCTATTTTATCATCGTATTAACTCTTACTTTTATCCTTATTACTATCATTATTATCCTAATAACTCTTATTTTTATCCTTGTTTCTATTATTATTATCGTAATAACTCTTATTTTTATCCTTATAACTATTATCATTATCGTAATAACTCTTATTTTATCCTTATAACTATTATTATTATCGTAATAACTCTTATTCTTGTCCTTATTCCTATTTTATCATCGTATTACCTCTTACTTTTATCCTTATTACTATCATTATTATCCTAATAACTCTTATTTTTATCCTTGTTTCTATTATTATTATCGTAATAACTCTTATTTTTATCCTTATAACTATTATCATTATCGTAATAACTCTTATTTTTGTCCTTATTCCTATTTTATCATCGTATTAACTCTTACTTTTATCCTTATTACTATTTTTATTATCGTAATAACTCTTATTTTTATCCTTATTTCTGTTATTATTATCATTATAACTATTACTTTCAGCCATATTCCTATTTTTATTATGTAATAACTCTTATTTTTATCCTTATTTCTATTATTATTATCATTATAACTATTACTTTCAGCCATATTCCTATTTTTATTATGTAATAACTCTTATTTTTATACTTATTTCTATTATTATTATCATTATAACTATTACTTTCAGCCATATTCCTATTTTTATTATGTAATAACTCTTATTTTTATACTTATTTCTATTATTATTATCGTAATAACTCTTATTTTTATCCTTATAACTATTATTATTATCGTAATAACTCTTATTTTTGTCCTTATTCCTATTTTATCATCGTATTAACTCTTACTTTTATCCTTATTACTATTATTATTATCGTATTCACATTACTTTTATCCTTATTACTATTATTATTATCGTAATAACTCTTATTTTTATCCTTATTTCTATTATTAGTATCGTAGTAACTCTTACTTTTATCCTCATTACTATTATTATTATCGTAATAACTCTTATTTTTATCCTTATAACTATTATTAATATCGTAATAACTCTTATTCTTGTCCTTATTCCTATTGTATCATCGCATTAACTCTTACTTTTATCCTTATTACTATTATTATTATCGTAATAACTCTTATTTTTATTCTTGTTTCTGTTATTATTATCAGTATAACTATTACTTTCAGCCATATTCCTATTTTTATTATGTAATAACTCTTATTTTTATCCTTATTTCTATTATTATTATCGTAGTAACTCATATTTTTATCCTTATAACTATTATTATTATGGTAATAACTCTTATTTTATCCTTATAACCATTATTATTATCGTAATAACTCTGATTCTTGTCCTTATTCCTATTTTATCATCGTATTAACTCTTACTTTTATCCTTAATACTATTATTATTATCGTAATAACTCTTATTTTTATCCTTATAACTATTATTATTATCGTAATAACTCTCATTTTTGTCCTTATTCCTATTTTATCATCGTATTAACTCTTACTTTTATCCTCATTACTATTATTATTATCGTAATAACTCCTATTTTTATCCTTATAACTATTATTATTATCGTAATAACTCTCAGTTTTGTCCTTATTCCTATTTTATCATCGAATTAACTCTTACTTTTATCCTCATTACTATTATTATTATCGTAATAACTCTTATTTTTATCCTTATTTCTATTATTATTATCGTAATAACTCTTATTTTTATCCTTATAACTATTATTATTATCGTAATAACTCTTATTTTTGTCCTTATTCCTATTTTATCATCGTATTAACTCTTACTTTTATCCTTATTACTATTATTATTATCGTATTAACTCTTACTTTTATCCTTATTACTATTATTATTATCGTAATAACTCTTATTTTTATCCTTATTTCTATTATTAGTATCGTAGTAACTGTTATTTTTATCCTTATAACTATTATTATTATCGTAATAACTCTTATTTTTATACTTATTTCTATTATTATTATCGTAATAACTCTTATTTTTATCCTTATAACTATTATTATTATCGTAATAACTCTTATTTTTGTCCTTATTCCTATTTTATCATCGTATTAACTCTTACTTTTATCCTTATTACTATTATTATTATCGTATTCACATTACTTTTATCCTTATTACTATTATTATTATCGTAATAACTCTTATTTTTATCCTTATTTCTATTATTAGTATCGTAGTAACTGTTATTTTTATCCTTATAACTATTATTATTATCGTAATAACTCTTATTTTTATCCTTATAACTATTATTATTATCGTAATAACTCTTATTCTTGTCCTTATTCCTATTGTATCATCGTATTAACTCTTACTTTTATCCTTATTACTATTATTATTATCCTAATAACTCTTATTTTTATTCTTGTTTCTGTTATTATTATCATTATAACTATTACTTTCAGCCATATTCCTATTTTTATTATGTAATAACTCTTATTTTTATCCTTATTTCTATTATTATTATCGTTATAACTCTTATTTCTATCCTTATGATTATTATTATTATCGTAATAACTCTCAGTTTTGTCCTTATTCCTATTTTATCATCGAATTAACTCTTACTTTTATCCTCATTACTATTATTATTATCGTAATAACTCTTATTTTTATCCTTATTTCTATTATTATTATCGTAGTAACTTATATTTTTATCCTTATTTCTATTATTAGTATCGTAGTAACTGTTATTTTTATCCTTCTAACTATTATTATTATCGTAATAACTCTTATTTCTATCCTTATGATTATTATTATTATCGTAATAACTCTCAGTTTTGTCCTTATTCCTATTTTATATTCGAATTAACTCTTACTTTTATCCTTATTACTATCATTATTATCCTAATAACTCTTATTTTTATCCTTGTTTCTATTATTATTATCGTAATAACTCTTATTTTTATCCTTATAACTATTATCATTATCGTAATAACTCTTATTTTATCCTCATTACTATTATTATTATCGTAATAACTCTTATTTTTATCCTTATTTCTATTATTATTATCGTAGTAACTCATATTTTTATCCTTATAACTATTATTATTATGGTAATAACTCTTATTTTATCCTTATAACTATTATTATTATCGTAATAACTCTTATTCTTGTCCTTATTCCTATTTTATCATCGTATTACCTCTTACTTTTATCCTTATTACTATTATTATTATCGTAATAACTCTTATTTTTATCCTTATAACTATTATTATTATCGTAATAACTCTCATTTTTGTCCTTATTCCTATTTTATCATCGTATTAACTCTTACTTTTATCCTCATTACTATTATTATTATCGTAATAACTCCTAGTTTTATCCTTATTACTATTATTATTATCGTAATAACTCCTATTTTTATCCTTATTTCTATTATTATTATCGTAGTAACTCCTATTTTTATCCTTATAACTATTATTATTATCGTAATAACTTTTATTTTTATCCTTATAATTATTATTATTATCGTAATAACTCTTATTCTTGTCCTTATTCCTATTTTATCATCGTATTAACACTTACTTTTATCCTTATTACTATCATTATTATCCTAAT
>CAMAOD020000117.1:0-139335 GCA_945859595.2 Megachile willughbiella
ATTATTTTCAGCCTTATAACTATTATTATTATCGTAATAACTCTTATTTTTGTCCTTATTCCTATTTTATCGTCATATTAACTCTTACTTTTATCCTTATTACTATTATTATTATGGTAATAAACTATTATTTTCAGCCTTATCACAATTATTATTATATAAATAACTCTTATTTTTATCCTTACTCCTATTTTTATTATCGTAATCACTCTTATTTTTGTCCTTATTCCTATTTTATCATCGTATTAACTCTTACTTTTATCCTTATTACTATTATTATTATCGTAATAACTATTATTTTCAGCTTTATTACTATTATTATTATATAAATAGCTCTTATTTTTATCCTTATTCCAATTTCTATTATCGTAATAACTCTTATTTTTTACCCTTATAACTATTACTATTATCGTAATAACTCTTATTTTTGTCCTTATTCCTATTTTATCATCATATTAACTCTTACTTTTATCCTTATTTCTATTATTATTATCGAAATAACTCTTATTTTTATCCTTATTTCCATTATTATTATCATTATAACTATTATTTTTATCCTTATTTCTATTATTATTATCATTATAACTATTATTTGCAGCCTTATTCCTATTTTTATCATGTAAGTACTCTTATTTTTATCCTTATTACTATTATTATTATCGTAATAACTCTTATTTTTATCCTTATTTCTATTATTATTATCGAAATAACTCTTATTTTTATCCTTATTTCTATTATTATCATTATAACTATAATTTTCAGCCTTATTCCTATTTTTATCATGTAATAACTCTTACATTTATCCTTATTACTATTATGATTATCGTAATAACTCTTATTTTTGTCCTTATTCCTATTTTATCATCATATTAACTCTTACTTTTATCCTTATTACTATTATTATTATCGTACTAACTCTTATTTTTTATCCTTATTTCTATTATTATTATCGAAATAACTCTTATTTTTATCCTTATTTCTATTATTATTATCATTATAACTATTATTTTCAGCCTTATTCCTATTTTTATCATGTAATAACACTTACTTTTATCCTTATTACTATTATGATTATCGTAGTAACTCTTATTTTTGTCCTTATTCCTATTTTATCATCATATTAGCTCTTACTTTTATCCTTATTACTATTATTATTATCGTAATAACTCTTATTTTTATCCTTATTTTTTTTATTATTATCGAAATAACTCTTATTTTTTATCCTTATTTCTATTATTATTATCATTATAACTATTATTTGCAGCCTTATTGCCTATTTTTTATCATGTAATAACTCTTATTTTTATCCTTATTACTATTATTATTATCGTAATAACTCTTATTTTTATCCTTATTTCTATTATTATTATCGAAATAACTCTTATTTTTATCCTTATTTCTATTATTATCATTATAACTATTATTTTCAGCCTTATTCCTATTTTTATCATGTAATAACACTTTACATTTATCCTTATTACTATTATGATTATCGTAATAACTCTTATTTTTGTCCTCATTCCTATTTTATCATCATATTAACTCTTACTTTTATCCTTATTACTATCTATTATTATCGTAATAACTCTTATTTTTATCCTTATTTCTATTATTATTATCGAAATAACTCTTATTTTTATCCTTATTTCTATTATTATTATCATTATAACTATTATTTGCAGCCTTATTCCTATTTTTATCATGTAATAACTCATATTTTTATCCTTATTTCTATTATTATTATCATATAACTATTATTTGCAGCCTTATCCTATTTTTATCATGTAATAACTCTTATTTTTATCCTTATTACTATTATTATTATCGTAATAACTCTTATTTTTGTCCTTATTCCTATTTTATCATCATATTAACTCTTACTTTTATCCTTATTACTATTATTATTATCGTAATAACTCTTATTTTTATCCTTACAACTATTATTATTATCGTAATAACTCTTATTTTTGTCCTTATTCCTCTTTTATCATCGTATTAACTCTTACCTTTATCCTTATTACTATAATTATTATCGTAATAACTCTTATTTTTATCCTTATTACTATTATTTTTATCATTATAACTATTATTTTCAGCCTTATTCCTATTTTAATTATGTAAGAACTCTTATTTTTATCCTAATTTCTATTATTATTATCGAAATAACTCTTATTTTTATCCTTATTTCTATTATTATTATCATTATAACTATTATTTTCAGCCTTATTCCGATTTTTATCATGTAATAACACTTACTTTTATCCTTATTACTATTATGATTATCGTAATAACTCTTATTTTTGTCCTTATTCCTATTTTATCATCATATTAGCTCTTACTTTTATCCTTATTACTATTATTATTAATGTAATAACTCTTATTTTTATCCTTATTTCTATTATTATTATCGAAATAACTCTTATTTTTATCCTTATTTCTATTATTATTATCATTATAACTATTATTTGCAGCCTTATTCCTATTTTTATCATGTAATAACTCTTATTTTTATCCTTATTACTATTATTATTATCGTAATAACTCTTATTTTTATCCTTATTTCTATTATTATTATCGAAATAACTCTTATTTTTATCCTTATTTCTATTATTATTATCATTATAACTATTATTTGCAGCCTATATTCCTATTTTTATCATGTAATAACTCATATTTTTATCCTTAGTTCTATTATTACTATCGAAATAACTCTTATTTTTATCCTTATTTCTATTATTATTATCATTATAACTATTATTTGCAGCCTTATTCCTATTTTTATCATGTAATAACTCTTATTTTTATCCTTATTACTATTGTTATTATCGTAATAACTCTTATTTTTGTCCTTATTCCTATTTTATCATCATATTAACTCTTACTTTTATCCTTATTACTATTATTATTATCGTAATAACTCTTTTATTTATCCTTACAACTATTATTATTATCGTAATAACTCTTATTTTTGTCCTTATTCCTCTTTTATCATCGTATTAACTCTTACCTTTATCCTTATTACTATAATTATTATCGTAATAACTCTTATTTTTATCCTTATTACTATTATTTTTTATCATTATAACTATTATTTTCAGCCTTATTCCTATTTTAATTATGTAAGAACTCTTATTTTTATCCTAATTTCTATTATTATTATCGAAATAACTCTTATTTTTATCCTTATTTCTATTATTATTATCGTAATAAATCTTACTTTTGTCGTTATTCCTATTTTATCATCATATTAACTCTTACTTTTATCCTTATTACTATTATTATTATCGTAATAACTATTATTTTCAGCCCTTATTACTATTATTATTATATAAATAGCTCTTATTTTTTATCCTTATTCCAATTTCTATTATCGTAATAACTCTTATTTTTACCCTTATAACTATTACTATTATCGTAATAACTCTTATTTTTGTCCTTATTCCTATTTTATCATCATATTAACTCTTACTTTTATCCTTATTACTATTATTATTATCGTAATAACTCTTATTTTTATCCTTATTTCTATTATTTATTATCGAAATAACTCTTATTTTTATCCTTATTTCTATTATTATTATCATTATAACTATTATTTGCAGCCTTATTCCTATTTTTATCATGTAATAACTCTTATTTTTATCCTTATTACTATTATTATTATCGTAATAACTCTTATTTTTATCCTTATTACTATTATTATTATCGTAATAACTCTTATTTTTATCCTTATTCCTATTTTTATTGTCGTATTAACTCTTTCTTTTATCCTTATTACTATTATTATTATCGTAATAACTATTTTTTGAGCCTTATCACTATTATATTATATAAATGACTCTTATTTTTATCCTTATTACTATTATTATTATCGTAATAAATCTTTATTTTTATCCTTACAACTATTATTATTATCGCAATAACTCTTATTTTTTGTCCTTATTCCTCTTTTATCATCGTATTAACTCTTACTTTTATCCTTATTACTATAATTATTATCGTAATAACTCTTATTTTTATCCTTATTACTATTATTATTATGATTGTAACTATTATTTTCAGCCTTATTCCTATTTTAATTATGTAAGAACTCTTATTTTTATCCTAATTTCTATTATTATTATCGTAATAACTCTTATTTTTACCCTTATAACTATTATTATTATCGTAATAACTCTTATTTTTGTCCTTATTCCTATTTTATCGTCATCTTAACTCTTACTTTTATCCTTATTACTATTATTATTATGGTAATAACTATTATTTTCAGCCTTGTCACTATTATTATTATATAAATAACTCTTATTTTTATCCTTATTCCTATTTTTATTGTCGTATTAACTCTTACTTTTATCCTTATTACTATTATTATTATCGTAATAACTCTTATTTTTGTCCTTATTCCTATTTTATCATCATATTAACTCTTACTTTTATCCTTATTACTATTATTATTATCGTAATAACTCTTATTTTTATCCTTATTTCTATTATTACTATCGAAATAACTCTTATTTTTATCCTTATTTCTATTATTATTATCATTATAACTATTATTTTCAGCCTTATTCCTATTTTATCATCGTATTAACTCTTACTTTTATCCTTATTACTATTATTATTATCGTAATAACTATTATTTTCAGCCTTGTCACTAGTATTATTATATAAATAACTCTTATTTTTATCCTTATTACTATTATTATTATCGTAATAACTCTTATTTTTATCCTTTTTACTATTATTATTATCATTATAACTATTATTTTCAGCCTTATTCCTATTTTTATTGTGTAATAACTCTTATTTTTATCCTTATTACTATTATTATTATCGTAATAACTATTTTTTGAGCCTTATCACTATTACTATTATATAAATAACTCTTATTTTTATCCTTATTCCTATTTTTATTATCGTAATAACTCTCATTTTTATCCTTATAACTATTATTATTATCGTAATAACTCTTATTTTTGTCGTTATTCCTATTTTATCATCATATTAACTCTTACTTTTATCCTTTTTACTATTATTATTATCATTATAACTATTATTTTCTGCCTTATTCCTATTTTTATTGTGTAATAACTCTTATTTTTATCCTTATTACTATTATTATTATCGTAATAACTACTTTTTGAGCCTTATCACTATTATTATTATATAAATAACTTTTATTTTTATCCTTATTCCTATTTTTATTATCGTAATAACTCTCATTTTTATCCTTATAGCTATTATTATTATCGTAATAACTCTTACTTTTGTCGTTATTCCTATTTTATCATCTTATTAACTCTTACTTTTATCCTTATTACTATTATTATTATCGTAATAACTCTTCTTTTTATCCTTATTTCTATTATTATTATCGAAATAACTCTTATTTTTATCCTTATTTCTATTATTATTATCATTATAACTATTATTTTCAGCCTTATTCCTATTTTTATCATGTAATAACTCTTACTTTTATCCTTATTACTATTATTGTTATCGTAATAACTCTTATTTTTATCCTTATTTCAATTATTATTATCGAAATAACACTTATTTTTATCCTTATTTCTATTATTATTATCATTATAACTATTATTTGCAGCCTTATTCCTACTTTTATTGTGTAATAACTCTTATTTTTATCCTTATTACTATTATTATTATCGTAATAACTATTTTTTGAGCCTTATCACTATTATTATTATATAAATAACTTTTATTTTTATCCTTAGTCCTATTTTTATTATCGTAATAACTCTCATTTTTATCCTTATAACTATTATTATTATCGTAATAACTCTTACTTTTGTCGTTATTCCTATTTTATCATCATATTAACTCTTACTTTTATCCTTATTACTATTGTTATTATCGTAATAACTCTTATTTTTATCCTTTTTACTATTATTATTATCGTAATAACTATTATTTTCAGCCTTATTACTATTATTATTATATAAAATAGCTCTTATTTTTAATCCTTATTTCCAATTTCTATTATCGTAATAACTCTTATTTTTGCCCTTATAACTATTACTATTATCGTAATAACTCTTATTTTTGTCCTTATTCCTATTTTATCATCATATTAACTCTTACTTTTATCCTTATTGCGATTATTATTATCGTAATAACTATTATTTTCAGCTTTATTACTATTATTATTATATAAGTAGCTCTTATTTTTATCCTTATTCCAATTTCTATTATCGTAATAACTCTTATTTTTATCCTTATAACTATTATTATTATCGTAATAACTCTTATTTTTGTCCTCATTCCTATTTTATCATCATATTAACTCTTACTTTTATCCTTATTACTATTATTATTATCGTAATAACTATTATTTGCAGCCTTATTACTATTATTATTATATAAATAGCTCTTATTTTTATCCTTATTCCAATTTCTATTATCGTAATAACTCTTATTTTTACCCTTATAACTACTACTATTATCGTAATAACTCTTATTTTTTGTCCTTATTCCTATTTTATCATCATATTAACTCTTACTTTTATCCTTATTACTATTATTATTATCGTAATAACTCTTATTTTATCCTTATTTCTATTATTATTATCGAAATAAACTCTTATTTTTATCCTTATTTCTATTATTATTATCATTATAACTATTATTTGCAGCCTTATTCCTATTTTTATCATGTAATAACTCTTATTTTTATCCTTATTACTATTATTATTATCGTAATAACTCTTATTTTTATCCTTACAACTATTATTATTATCGTAATAACTCTTATTTTTGTCCTTATTCCTCTTTTATCATCGTATTAACTCTTACTTTTATCCTTATTACTATAATTATTATCGTAATAACTCTTATTTTTATCCTTATTACTATTATTATTATGATTGTAACTATTATTTTCAGCCTTATTCCTATTTTAATTATGTAAGAACTCTTATTTTTATCCTAATTTCTATTATTATTATCGTAATAACTCTTATTTTTACCCTTATAACTATTATTATTATCGTAATAACTCTTATTTTTGTCCTTATTCCTATTTTATCGTCATCTTAACTCTTACTTTTATCCTTATTACTATTATTATTATCGTAATAACTCTTATTTTTATCCTTATTTCTATTATTATTATCGAAATAACTCTTATTTTTATCCTTATTTCTATTATTATTATCATTATAACTATTATTTGCAGCCTTATTCCTATTTTTATAATGTAATAACTCTTATTTTTATCCTTATTACTATTATTATTATCGTAATAACTCTTATTTTTATCCTTATTACTATTATTATTATCGTAATAAACTCTTATTTTTATCCTTACAACTATTATTATTATCGTAATAACTCTTATTTTTGTCCTTATTCCTCTTTTATCATCGTATTAAATCTTACTTTTATCCTTATTACTATAATTATTATCGTAATAACTCTTATTTTTATCCTTATTACTATTATTATTATGATTGTAACTATTATTTTCAGCCTTATTCCTATTTTAATTATGTAAGAACTCTTATTTTTATCCTAATTTCTATTATTATTATCGTAATAACTCTTATTTTTTACCCTTATAACTATTATTATTATCGTAATAACTCTTATTTTTGTCCTTATTCCTATTTTATCGTCATCTTAACTCTTACTTTTATCCTTATTACTATTATTATTATGGTAATAACTATTATTTTCAGCCTTGTCACTATTATTATTATATAAATAACTCTTATTTTTTATCCTTATTCCTATTTTTATTGTCGTATTAACTCTTACTTTTATCCTTATTACTATTATTATTATCGTAATAACTCTTATTTTTATCCTTATTTCTATTATTATTATCGAAATAACTCTTATTTTTATCCTTATTTCTATTATTATTATCATTATAACTATTATTTGCAGCCTTATTCCTATTTTTATCATGTAATAACTCTTATTTTTATCCTTATTACTATTATTATTATCGTAATAACTCTTATTTTTATCCTTATTACTATTATTATTATCGTAATAACTCTTATTTTTATCCTTACAACTATTATTATTATCGTAATAACTCTTATTTTTATCCTTATTCCTATTTTTATTGTCGTATTAACTCTTACTTTTATCCTTATTTCTATTATTATTATCATTATAACTATTACTTTCAGGCCATATTCCTATTTTTATTATGTAATAACTCTTATTTTTATCCTAATTTCTATTATTATTATCGTAATAACTCTTATTTTTATCCTTATTACTATTATTATTATCGTAATAACTCTTATTTTTATCCTTATTACTATTATTATTATCGTAATAGCTCTTATTTTTATCCTTATTACTATTATGGTTATCGTAATAACTCTCATTTTTGTCCTTATTCCTATTTTATCATCATATTAACTCTTACTTTTATCCTTACTACTATTATTATTATGATTATAACTATTATTTTCAGCCTTATTCCTATTTTAATTATGTAAGAACTCTTATTCTTATCCTAATTTCTATTATTATTATCGTAATAACTCTTATTTTTACCCTTATAACTATTATTATTATCGTAATAACTCTTATTTTTGTCCTTATTCCTATTTTATCGTCATATTAACTCTTACTTTTATCCTTATTTCTATTATTATTATCGAAATAACTCTTATTTTTATCCTTATTTCTATTATTATTATCATTATAACTATTATTTGCAGCCTTATTCCTATTTTTATCATGTAATAACTCTTATTTTTATCCTTATTACTATTATTATTATCGTAATAACTCTTATTTTTATCCTTATTTCTATTATTATTATCGAAATAACTCTTATTTTTATCCTTATTTCTATTATTATTATCATTATAACTATTATTTGCAGCCTTATTCCTATTTTTATCATGTAATAACTCTTATTTTTGTCCTTATTCCTATTTTATCATCATATTAACTCTTACTTTTATCCTTATTGCGATTATTATTATCGTAATAACTATTATTTTCAGCTTTATTACTATTATTATTATATAAGTAGCTCTTATTTTTATCCTTATTCCAATTTCTATTATCGTAATAACTCTTATTTTTATCCTTATAACTATTATTATTATCGTAATAACTCTTATTTTTGTCCTCATTCCTATTTTATCATCATATTAACTCTTACTTTTATCCTTATTACTATTATTATTATCGTAATAACTCTTATTTTTATCCTTATTTCTATTATTATTATCGAAATAACTCTTATTTTTATCCTTATTTCTATTATTATTATCATTATAACTATTATTTGCAGCCTTATTCCTATTTTTATCATGTAATAACTCTTATTTTTATCCTTATTACTATTATTATTATCGTAATAACTCTTATTTTTATCCTTATTACTATTATTATTATCGTAATAACTCTTATTTTTATCCTTACAACTATTATTATTATCGTAATAACTCTTATTTTTGTCCTTATTCCTCTTTTATCATCGTATTAACTCTTACTTTTATCCTTATTACTATAATTATTATCGTAATAACTCTTATTTTTATCCTTATTACTATTATTATTATGATTGTAACTATTATTTTCAGCCTTATTCCTATTTTAATTATGTAAGAACTCTTATTTTTATCCTAATTTCTATTATTATTATCGTAATAACTCTTATTTTTACCCTTATAACTATTATTATTATCGTAATAACTCTTATTTTTGTCCTTATTCCTATTTTATCGTCATCTTAACTCTTACTTTTATCCTTATTACTATTATTATTATGGTAATAACTATTATTTTCAGCCTTGTCACTATTATTATTATATAAATAACTCTTATTTTTATCCTTATTCCTATTTTTATTGTCGTATTAACTCTTACTTTTATCCTTATTACTATTATTATTATCGTAATAACTCTTATTTTTATCCTTATTTCTATTATTATTATCGAAATAACTCTTATTTTTATCCTTATTTCTATTATTATTATCATTATAACTATTATTTGCAGCCTTATTCCTATTTTTATCATGTAATAACTCTTATTTTTATCCTTATTACTATTATTATTATCGTAATAACTCTTATTTTTATCCTTATTACTATTATTATTATCGTAATAACTCTTATTTTTATCCTTACAACTATTATTATTATCGTAATAACTCTTATTTTTATCCTTATTCCTATTTTTATTGTCGTATTAACTCTTACTTTTATCCTTATTTCTATTATTATTATCATTATAACTATTACTTTCAGCCATATTCCTATTTTTATTATGTAATAACTCTTATTTTTATCCTAATTTCTATTATTATTATCGTAATAACTCTTATTTTTATCCTTATTACTATTATTATTATCGTAATAACTCTTATTTTTATCCTTATTACTATTATTATTATCGTAATAGCTCTTATTTTTATCCTTATTACTATTATGGTTATCGTAATAACTCTCATTTTTGTCCTTATTCCTATTTTATCATCATATTAACTCTTACTTTTATCCTTACTACTATTATTATTATGATTATAACTATTATTTTCAGCCTTATTCCTATTTTAATTATGTAAGAACTCTTATTTTTATCCTAATTTCTATTATTATTATCGTAATAACTCTTATTTTTACCCTTATAACTATTATTATTATCGTAATAACTCTTATTTTTGTCCTTATTCCTATTTTATCGTCATATTAACTCTTACTTTTATCCTTATTTCTATTATTATTATCGAAATAACTCTTATTTTTATCCTTATTTCTATTATTATTATCATTATAACTATTATTTGCAGCCTTATTCCTATTTTTATCATGTAATAACTCTTATTTTTATCCTTATTACTATTATTATTATCGTAATAACTCTTATTTTTATCCTTATTTCTATTATTATTATCGAAATAACTCTTATTTTTATCCTTATTTCTATTATTATTATCATTATAACTATTATTTGCAGCCTTATTCCTATTTTTATCATGTAATAACTCTTATTTTTATCCTTATTACTATTATTATTATCGTAATAACTCTTATTTTTATCCTTATTACTATTATTATTATCGTAATAACTCTTATTTTTATCCTTTTTACTATTATTATTATCATTATAACTATTATTTTCTGCCTTATTCCTACTTTTATTGTGTAATAACTCTTATTTTTATCCTTATTACTATTATTATTATCGTAATAACTATTTTTTGAGCCTTATCACTATTATTATTATATAAATAACTTTTATTTTTATCCTTAGTCCTATTTTTATTATCGTAATAACTCTCATTTTTATCCTTATAACTATTATTATTATCGTAATAACTCTTACTTTTGTCGTTATTCCTATTTTATCATCATATTAACTCTTACTTTTATCCTTATTACTATTATTATTATCGTAATAACTCTTCTTTTTATCCCTGATGCTATTATTATTATAGTAATAACTCTCATTTTTATCCTTATTTCTATTATTATTATCAGTATAACTATTATTTTCAGCCTTATTCCTATTTTTATCATGTAATAACTCTTTTTTTTATCCTTCTTACTATTATTATTATCGTAATAACTATTATTTTCAGCCTTATTACTATTATTATTATATAAATAGCTCTTATCTTTATCCTTATTCCAATTTCTATTATCGTAATAACTCTTATTTTTGCCCTTATAACTATTACTATTATCGTAATAACTCTTATTTTTGTCCTTATTCCTATTTTATCATCATATTAACTCTTACTTTTATCCTTATTGCGATTATTATTATCGTAATAACTATTATTTTCAGCTTTATTACTATTATTATTATATAAATAGCTCTTATTTTTATCCTTATTCCAATTTCTATTATCGTAATAACTCTTATTTTTATCTTTATAACTATTATTATTATCGTAATAACTCTTATTTTTGTCCTCATTCCTATTTTATCATCATATTAACTCTTACTTTTATCCTTATTACTATTATTATTATCGTAATAACTATTATTTTCAGCCTTATCACTATTATTATTATATAAATAACTCTTATTTTTATCCTTATTACTATTATTATTATCGTAATAACTCTTATTTTTATCCTCACAACTATTATTATTATCGTAATAACTCTTATTTTTGTCCTTATTCCTCTTTTATCATCGTATTAACTCTTACCTTTATCCTTATTACTATAATTATTATCGTAATAACTCTTATTTTTATCCTTATTACTATTATTATTATCATTATAACTATTATTTTCAGCCTTATTCCTATTTTAATTATGTAAGAACTCTTATTTTTATCCTAATTTCTATTATTATTATCGTAATAACTCTTATTTTTATCCTTATTCCTATTTTTATTGTCGTATTAACTCTTACTTTTATCCTTATTACTATTATTATTATCGTAATAACTCTTATTCTTGTCCTTATTCCTATTTTATCATCATATTAACTCTTACTTTTATCCTTATTACTATTATTATTATCGTAATAACTCTTATTTTTATCCTTATTTCTATTATTACTATCGAAATAACTCTTATTTTTATCCTTATTTCTATTATTATTATCATTATAACTATTATTTTCAGCCTTATTCCTATTTTTATCATGTAATAACTCTTATTTTTATCCTTATTACTATTATTATTATCGTAATAACTCTTATTTTTATCCTTATTCCTATTTTATCATCATATTAACTCTTACTTTTATCCTTATTACTATTATTATTATGATTATAACTATTATTTTCAGCCTTATTCCTATTTTAATTATGTAAGAACTCTTATTTTTATCCTAATTTCTATTATTATTATCGTAATAACTCTTATTTTTACCCTTATAACTATTACTATTATCGTAATAACTCTTATTTTTGTCCTTATTCCTATTTTATCATCATATTAACTCTTACTTTTATCCTTATTGCGATTATTATTATCGTAATAACTATTATTTTCAGCTTTATTACTATTATTATTATATAAATAGCTCTTATTTTTATCCTTATTCCAATTTCTATTATCGTAATAACTCTTATTTTTATCCTTATAACTATTATTATGTCGTATTAACTCTTACTTTTATCCTTATTACTATTATTATTATCGTAATAACTCTTATTTTTGTCCTTATTCCTATTTTATCATCATATTAACTCTTACTTTTATCCTTATTACTATTATTATTATCGTAATAACTCTTATTTTTATCCTTACTTCTATTATTATTATCGAAATAACTCTTATTTTTATCCTTATTTCCATTATTATTATCATTATAACTATTATTTTCAGCCTTATTCCTATTTTTATTGTGTAATAACTCTTATTTTTATCCTTTTTACTATTATTATTATCGTAATAACTATTATTTTCAGCCTTATTACTATTATTATTATATAAATAGCTCTTATCTTTATCCTTATTCCAATTTCTATTATCGTAATAACTCTTATTTTTGCCCTTATAACTATTATTATTATCGTAATAACTCTTATTTTTGTCCTCATTCCTATTTTATCATCATATTAACTCTTACTTTTATCCTTATTACTATTATTATTATCGTAATAACTATTATTTTCAGCCTTATGACTATTATTATTATATAAATAACTCTTATTTTTATCCTTATTACTATTATTATTATCGTAATAACTCTTATTTTTATCCTTACAACTATTATTATTATCGTAATAACTCTTATTTTTGTCCTTATTCCTCTTTTATCATCGTATTAACTCTTACCTTTATCCTTATTACTATAATTATTATCGTAATAACTCTTATTTTTATCCTTATAACTATTATTATTATCGTAATAACTCTTATTTTTGTCCTCATTCCTATTTTATCATCATATTAACTCTTACTTTTATCCTTATTACTATTATTATTATCGTAATAACTATTATTTTCAGCCTTATCACTATTATTATTATATAAATAACTCTTATTTTTATCCTTATTACTATTATTATTATCGTAATAACTCTTATTTTTATCCTTACAACTATTATTATTATCGTAATAACTCTTATTTTTGTCCTTATTCCTCTTTTATCATCGTATTAACTCATACCTTTATCCTTATTACTATAATTATTATCGTAATAACTCTTATTTTTATCCTTATTTCTATTATTATTATCGAAATAACTCTTATTTTTATCCTTATTTCTATTATTATTATCATTATAACTATTATTTGCAGCCTTATTCCTATTTTTATCATGTAATAACTCTTATTTTTATCCTTATTACTATTATTATTATCGTAATAACTCTTATTTTTATCCTTATTACTATTATTATTATCGTAATAACTCTTATTTTTATCCTTTTTACTATTATTATTATCATTATAACTATTATTTTCTGCCTTATTCCTACTTTTATTGTGTAATAACTCTTATTTTTATCCTTATTTCTATTATTATTATCGTAATAACTATTTTTTGAGCCTTATCACTATTATTATTATATAAATAACTTTTATTTTTATCCTTAGTCCTATTTTTGTTATCGTAATAACTCTCATTTTTATCCTTATAACTATTATTATTATCGTAATAACTCTTACTTTTGTCGTTATTCCTATTTTATCATCATATTAACTCTTACTTTTATCCTTATTACTATTATTATTATCGTAATAACTCTTCTTTTTATCCTTGATGCTATTATTATTATAGTAATAACTCTCATTTTTATCCTTATTTCTATTATTATTATCATTATAACTATTATTTTCAGCCTTATTCCTATTTTTATCATGTAATAACTCTTTTTTTTATCCTTCTTACTATTATTATTATCGTAATAACTATTATTTTCAGCCTTATTACTATTATTATTATATAAATAGCTCTTATTTTTATCCTTATTCCTATTTTTATTGTCGTATTAACTCTTACTTTTATCCTTATTACTATTATTATTATCGTAATAACTCTTATTTTTGTCCTTATTCCTATTTTATCATCATATTAACTCTTACTTTTATCCTTATTACTATTATTATTATCGTAATAACTCTTATTTTTATCCTTATTTCTATTATTACTATCGAAATAACTCTTACTTTTATCCTTATTTCTATTATTATTATCATTATAACTATTACTTTCAGCCATATTCCTATTTTTATTATGTAATAACTCTTATTTTTATCCTAATTTCTATTATTATTATCGTAATAACTCTTATTTTTATCCTTATTACTATTATTATTATCGTAATAACTCTTATTTTTATCCTTATTACTATTATTATTATCGTAATAGCTCTTATTTTTATCCTTATTACTATTATGGTTATCGTAATAACTCTCATTTTTGTCCTTATTCCTATTTTATCATCATATTAACTCTTACTTTTATCCTTATTACTATTATTATTATGATTATAACTATTATTTTCAGCCTTATTCCTATTTTAATTATGTAAGAACTCTTATTTTTATCCTAATTTCTATTATTATTATCGTAATAACTCTTATTTTTACCCTTATAACTATTATTATTATCGTAATAACTCTTATTTTTGTCCTTATTCCTATTTTATCGTCATATTAACTCTTACTTTTATCCTTATTTCTATTATTATTATCGAAATAACTCTTATTTTTATCCTTATTTCTATTATTATTATCATTATAACTATTATTTGCAGCCTTATTCCTATTTTTATCATGTAATAACTCTTATTTTTATCCTTATTACTATTATTATTATCGTAATAACTCTTATTTTTATCCTTATTACTATTATTATTATCGTAATAACTCTTATTTTTATCCTTTTTACTATTATTATTATCATTATAACTATTATTTTCTGCCTTATTCCTACTTTTATTGTGTAATAACTCTTATTTTTATCCTTATTTCTATTATTATTATCGTAATAACTATTTTTTGAGCCTTATCACTATTATTATTATATAAATAACTTTTATTTTTATCCTTAGTCCTATTTTTGTTATCGTAATAACTCTCATTTTTATCCTTATAACTATTATTATTATCGTAATAACTCTTACTTTTGTCGTTATTCCTATTTTATCATCATATTAACTCTTACTTTTATCCTTATTACTATTATTATTATCGTAATAACTCTTCTTTTTATCCTTGATGCTATTATTATTATAGTAATAACTCTCATTTTTATCCTTATTTCTATTATTATTATCATTATAACTATTATTTTCAGCCTTATTCCTATTTTTATCATGTAATAACTCTTTTTTTTATCCTTCTTACTATTATTATTATCGTAATAACTATTATTTTCAGCCTTATTACTATTATTATTATATAAATAGCTCTTATTTTTATCCTTATTCCTATTTTTATTGTCGTATTAACTCTTACTTTTATCCTTATTACTATTATTATTATCGTAATAACTATTATTTTCTGCCTTATTCCTACTTTTATTGTGTAATAACTCTTATTTTTATCCTTATTTCTATTATTATTATCGTAATAACTATTTTTTGAGCCTTATCACTATTATTATTATATAAATAACTTTTATTTTTATCCTTAGTCCTATTTTTGTTATCGTAATAACTCTCATTTTTATCCTTATAACTATTATTATTATCGTAATAACTCTTACTTTTGTCGTTATTCCTATTTTATCATCATATTAACTCTTACTTTTATCCTTATTACTATTATTATTATCGTAATAACTCTTCTTTTTATCCTTGATGCTATTATTATTATAGTAATAACTCTCATTTTTATCCTTATTTCTATTATTATTATCATTATAACTATTATTTTCAGCCTTATTCCTATTTTTAATCATGTAATAACTCTTTTTTTTATCCTTCTTACTATTATTATTATCGTAATAACTATTATTTTCAGCCTTATTACTATTATTATTATATAAATAGCTCTTATTTTTATCCTTATTCCTATTTTTATTGTCGTATTAACTCTTACTTTTATCCTTATTACTATTATTATTATCGTAATAACTCTTATTTTTGTCCTTATTCCTATTTTATCATCATATTAACTCTTACTTTTATCCTTATTACTATTATTATTATCGTAATAACTCTTATTTTTATCCTTATTTCTATTATTACTATCGAAATAACTCTTACTTTTATCCTTATTTCTATTATTATTATCATTATAACTATTACTTTCAGCCATATTCCTATTTTTATTATGTAATAACTCTTATTTTTATCCTAATTTCTATTATTATTATCGTAATAACTCTTATTTTTATCCTTATTACTATTATTATTATCGTAATAACTCTTATTTTTATCCTTATTACTATTATTATTATCGTAATAGCTCTTATTTTTATCCTTATTACTATTATGGTTATCGTAATAACTCTCATTTTTGTCCTTATTCCTATTTTATCATCATATTAACTCTTACTTTTATCCTTATTTACTATTATTATTATGATTATAACTATTATTTTCAGCCTTATTTCCTATTTTAATTATGTAAGAACTCTTATTTTTATCCTAATTTCTATTATTATTATCGTAATAACTCTTATTTTTACCCTTATAACTATTATTATTATCGTAATAACTCTTATTTTTGTCCTTATTCCTATTTTATCGTCATATTAACTCTTACTTTTATCCTTATTTCTATTATTATTATCGAAATAACTCTTATTTTTATCCTTATTTCTATTATTATTATCATTATAACTATTATTTGCAGCCTTATTCCTATTTTTATCATGTAATAACTCTTATTTTTATCCTTATTACTATTATTATTATCGTAATAACTCTTATTTTTATCCTTATTACTATTATTATTATCGTAATAACTCTTATTTTTATCCTTTTTTACTATTATTATTATCATTATAACTATTATTTTCTGCCTTATTCCTACTTTTATTGTGTAATAACTCTTATTTTTATCCTTATTTCTATTATTATTATCGTAATAACTATTTTTTGAGCCTTATCACTATTATTATTATATAAATAACTTTTATTTTTATCCTTAGTCCTATTTTTGTTATCGTAATAACTCTCATTTTTATCCTTATAACTATTATTATTATCGTAATAACTCTTACTTTTGTCGTTATTCCTATTTTATCATCATATTAACTCTTACTTTTATCCTTATTACTATTATTATTATCGTAATAACTCTTCTTTTTATCCTTGATGCTATTATTATTATAGTAATAACTCTCATTTTTATCCTTATTTCTATTATTATTATCATTATAACTATTATTTTCAGCCTTATTCCTATTTTTATCATGTAATAACTCTTTTTTTTATCCTTCTTACTATTATTATTATCGTAATAACTATTATTTTCAGCCTTATTACTATTATTATTATATAAATAGCTCTTATTTTTATCCTTATTCCTATTTTTATTGTCGTATTAACTCTTACTTTTATCCTTATTACTATTATTATTATCGTAATAACTCTTACTTTTGTCCTTATTTCTATTATTACTATCGAAATAACTCTTACTTTTATCCTTATTTCTATTATTATTATCATTATAACTATTACTTTCAGCCATATTCCTATTTTTATTATGTAATAACTCTTATTTTTATCCTAATTTCTATTATTATTATCGTAATAACTCTTATTTTTATCCTTATTACTATTATTATTATCGTAATAACTCTTATTTGTATCCTTATTACTATTATTATTATCGTAATAGCTCTTATTTTTATCCTTATTACTATTATGGTTATCGTAATAACTCTCATTTTTGTCCTTATTCCTATTTTATCATCATATTAACTCTTACTTTTATCCTTATTACTATTATTATTATGATTATAACTATTATTTTCAGCCTTATTCCTATTTTAATTATGTAAGAACTCTTATTTTTATCCTAATTTCTATTATTATTATCGTAATAACTCTTATTTTTACCCTTATAACTATTATTATTATCGTAATAACTCTTATTTTTGTCCTTATTCCTATTTTATCGTCATATTAACTCTTACTTTTATCCTTATTTCTATTATTATTATCGAAATAACTCTTATTTTTATTCTTATTTCTATTATTATTATCATTATAACTATTATTTGCAGCCTTATTCCTATTTTTATCATGTAATAACTCTTATTTTTATCCTTATTACTATTATTATTATCGTAATAACTCTTATTTTTATCCTTATTACTATTATTATTATCGTAATAACTCTTATTTTTATCCTTTTTACTATTATTATTATCATTATAACTATTATTTTCAGCCTTATTCCTATTTTTATCATGTAATAACTCTTTTTTTTATCCTTCTTACTATTATTATTATCGTAATAACTATTATTTTCAGCCTTATTACTATTATTATTATATAAATAGCTCTTATTTTTATCCTTATTCCTATTTTTATTGTCGTATTAACTCTTATTTTTATCCTTATTACTATTATTATTATCGTAATAGCTCTTATTTTTATCCTTATTACTATTATGGTTATCGTAATAACTCTCATTTTTGTCCTTATTCCTATTTTTATCATCATATTAACTCTTACTTTTATCCTTATTACTATTATTATTATGATTATAACTATTATTTTCAGCCTTATTCCTATTTTAATTATGTAAGAACTCTTATTTTTATCCTAATTTCTATTATTATTATCGTAATAACTCTTATTTTTACCCTTATAACTATTACTATTATCGTAATAACTCTTATTTTTGTCCTTATTCCTATTTTATCATCATATTAACTCTTACTTTTATCCTTATTGCGATTATTATTATCGTAATAACTCTTATTTTTATCCTTATTTCTATTATTACTATCGAAATAACTCTTATTTTTATCCTTATTTCTATTATTATTATCATTATAACTATTATTTTCAGCCTTATTCCTATTTTTATCATGTAATAACTCTTATTTTTATCCTTATTACTATTATTATTATCGTAATAACTCTTATTTTTATCCTTATTCCTATTTTATCATCATATTAACTCTTACTTTTATCCTTATTACTATTATTATTATGATTATAACTATTATTTTCAGCCTTATTCCTATTTTAATTATGTAAGAACTCTTATTTTTATCCTAATTTCTATTATTATTATCGTAATAACTCTTATTTTTACCCTTATAACTATTACTATTATCGTAATAACTCTTATTTTTGTCCTTATTCCTATTTTATCATCATATTAACTCTTACTTTTATCCTTATTGCGATTATTATTATCGTAATAACTATTATTTTCAGCTTTATTACTATTATTATTATATAAATAGCTCTTATTTTTATCCTTATTCCAATTTCTTATTATCGTAATAACTCTTATTTTTATCCTTATAACTATTATTATTATCGTAATAACTCTTATTTTTGTCCTCATTCCTATTTTATCATCATATTAACTCTTACTTTTATCCTTATTACTATTATTATTATCGTAATAACTATTATTTGCAGCCTTATTTCCTATTTTTATCATGTAATAACTCTTATTTTTATCCTTACTCTTCTATTATTATTATCGAAATAACTCTTATTTTTATCCTTATTTCCATTATTATTATCATTATAACTATTATTTTCAGCCTTATTCCTATTTTTATTGTGTAATAACTCTTATTTTTATCCTTTTTACTATTATTATTATCGTAATAACTATTATTTTTCAGCCTTATTACTATTATTATTATATAAATAGCTCTTATCTTTATCTTATTCCAATTTCTATTATCGTAATAACTCTTATTTTTGCCCTTATAACTATTACTATTATCGTAATAACTCTTATTTTTGTCCTTATTCCTATTTTATCATCATATTAACTCTTACTTTCATCCTTATTGCGATTATTATTATCGTAATAACTATTTTTTTCAGCTTTATTACTATTATTATTATATAAATAGCTCTTATTTTTATCCTTATTTCCAATTTCTATTATCGTAATAACTCTTATTTTTATCCTTATAACTATTATTATTATCGTAATAACTCTTATTTTTGTCCTCATTCCTATTTTATCATCATATTAACTCTTACTTTTATCCTTATTACTATTATTATTATCGTAATAACTATTATTTGCAGCCTTATTCCTATTTTTATCATGTAATAACTCTTATTTTTATCCTTATTACTATTATTATTATCGTAATAACTCTTATTTTTATCCTTATTACTATTATTATTATCGTAATAACTCTTATTTTTGTCCTTTTTACTATTATTATTATCATTATAACTATTATTTTCTGCCTTATTCCTACTTTTATTGTGTAATAACTCTTATTTTTATCCTTATTTCTATTATTATTATCGTAATAACTATTTTTTGAGCCTTATCACTATTATTATTATATAAATAACTTTTATTTTTATCCTTAGTCCTATTTTTGTTATCGTAATAACTCTCATTTTTATCCTTATAACTATTATTATTATCGTAATAACTCTTACTTTTGTCGTTATTCCTATTTTATCATCATATTAACTCTTACTTTTATCCTTATTACTATTATTATTATCGTAATAACTCTTCTTTTTATCCTTGATGCTATTATTATTATAGTAATAACTCTCATTTTTATCCTTATTTCTATTATTATTATCATTATAACTATTATTTTCAGCCTTATTCCTATTTTTATCATGTAATAACTCTTTTTTTTATCCTTCTTACTATTATTATTATCGTAATAACTATTATTTTCAGCCTTATTACTATTATTATTATATAAATAGCTCTTATTTTTATCCTTATTCCTATTTTTATTGTCGTATTAACTCTTACTTTTATCCTTATTACTATTATTATTATCGTAATAACTCTTACTTTTGTCCTTATTCCTATTTTATCATCATATTAACTCTTACTTTTATCCTTATTACTATTATTATTATCGTAATAACTCTTATTTTTATCCTTATTTCTATTATTACTATCGAAATAACTCTTACTTTTATCCTTATTTCTATTATTATTATCATTATAACTATTACTTTCAGCCATATTCCTATTTTTATTATGTAATAACTCTTATTTTTATCCTAATTTCTATTATTATTATCGTAATAACTCTTATTTTTATCCTTATTACTATTATTATTATCGTAATAACTCTTATTTTTATCCTTATTACTATTATTATTATCGTAATAGCTCTTATTTTTATCCTTATTACTATTATGGTTATCGTAATAACTCTCATTTTTGTCCTTATTCCTATTTTATCATCATATTAACTCTTACTTTTATCCTTATTACTATTATTATTATGATTATAACTATTATTTTCAGCCTTATTCCTATTTTAATTATTTAAGAACTCTTATTTTTATCCTAATTTCTATTATTATTATCGTAATAACTCTTATTTTTAACCCTTATAACTATTACTATTATCGTAATAACTCTTATTTTTGTCCTTATTCCTATTTTATCATCATATTAACTCTTACTTTTATCCTTATTGCGATTATTATTATCGTAATAACTATTATTTTCAGCTTTATTACTATTATTATTATATAAATAGCTCTTATTTTTATCCTTATTCCAATTTCTATTATCGTAATAACTCTTATTTTTATCCTTATAACTATTATTATTATCGTAATAACTCTTATTTTTGTCCTCATTCCTATTTTATCATCATATTAACTCTTACTTTTATCCTTATTACTATTATTATTATCGTAATAACTATTATTTGCAGCCTTATTCCTATTTTTATCATGTAATAACTCTTATTTTTATCCTTACTTCTATTATTATTATCGAAATAACTCTTATTTTTATCCTTATTTCCATTATTATTATCATTATAACTATTATTTTCAGCCTTATTCCTATTTTTATTGTGTAATAACTCTTATTTTTATCCTTTTTACTATTATTATTATCGTAATAACTATTATTTTCAGCCTTATTACTATTATTATTATATAAATAGCTCTTATCTTTATCCTTATTCCAATTTCTATTATCGTAATAACTCTTATTTTTGCCCTTATAACTATTACTATTATCGTAATAACTCTTATTTTTGTCCTTATTCCTATTTTATCATCATATTAACTCTTACTTTTATCCTTATTGCGATTATTATTATCGTAATAACTATTATTTTCAGCTTTATTACTATTATTATTATATAAATAGCTCTTATTTTTATCCTTATTCCAATTTCTATTATCGTAATAACTCTTATTTTTATCCTTATAACTATTATTATTATCGTAATAACTCTTATTTTTGTCCTCATTCCTATTTTATCATCATATTAACTCTTACTTTTATCCTTATTACTATTATTATTATCGTAATAACTATTATTTGCAGCCTTATTCCTATTTTTATCATGTAATAACTCTTATTTTTATCCTTATTATTATTATTATTATCGTAATAACTCTTATTTTTATCCTTATTACTATTATTATTATCGTAATAACTCTTATTTTTATCCTTTTTACTATCATTATTATCATTATAACTATTATTGTCTGCCTTATTCCTACTTTTATTGTGTAATAACTCTTATTTTTATCCTTATTTCTATTATTAATATCGTAATAACTATTTTTTGAGCCTTATCACTATTATTATTATATAAATAACTTTTATTTTTATCCTTAGTCCTATTTTTATTATCGTAATAACTCTCATTTTTATCCTTATAACTATTATTATTATCGTAATAACTCTTACTTTTGTCGTTATTCCTATTTTATCATCATATTAACTCTTACTTTTATCCTTATTACTATTATTATTATCGTAATAACTCTTCTTTTTATCCTTGATGCTATTATTATTATAGTAATAACTCTCATTTTTATCCTTATTTCTATTATTATTATCATTATAACTATTATTTTCAGCCTTATTCCTATTTTTATCATGTAATAACTCTTTTTTTTATCCTTCTTACTATTATTATTATCGTAATAACTATTATTTTCAGCCTTATTACTATTATTATTATATAAATAGCTCTTATTTTTATCCTTATTCCTATTTTTATTGTCGTATTAACTCTTACTTTTATCCTTATTACTATTATTATTATCGTAATAACTCTTATTTTTGTCCTTATTCCTATTTTATCATCATATTAACTCTTACTTTTATCCTTATTACTATTATTATTATCGTAATAACTCTTATTTTTATCCTTACTTCTATTATTATTATCGAAATAACTCTTATTTTTATCCTTATTTCCATTATTATTATCATTATAACTATTATTTTCAGCCTTATTCCTATTTTTATTGTGTAATAACTCTTATTTTTATCCTTTTTACTATTATTATTATCGTAATAACTATTATTTTCAGCCTTATTACTATTATTATTATATAAATAGCTCTTATCTTTATCCTTATTCCAATTTCTATTATCGTAATAACTCTTATTTTTGCCCTTATAACTATTATTATTATCGTAATAACTCTTATTTTTGTCCTCATTCCTATTTTATCATCATATTAACTCTTACTTTTATCCTTATTACTATTATTATTATCGTAATAACTATTATTTTCAGCCTTATCACTATTATTATTATATAAATAACTCTTATTTTTATCCTTATTACTATTATTATTATCGTAATAACTCTTATTTTTATCCTTACAACTATTATTATTATCGTAATAACTCTTATTTTTGTCCTTATTCCTCTTTTATCATCGTATTAACTCTTACCTTTATCCTTATTACTATAATTATTATCGTAATAACTCTTATTTTTATCCTTATTTCTATTATTATTATCGAAATAACTCTTATTTTTATCCTTATTTCTATTATTATTATCATTATAACTATTATTTGCAGCCTTATTCCTATTTTTATCATGTAATAACTCTTATTTTTATCCTTATTACTATTATTATTATCGTAATAACTCTTATTTTTATCCTTATTACTATTATTATTATCGGAATAACTCTTATTTTTATCCTTTTTACTATTATTATTATCATTATAACTATTATTTTCTGCCTTATTCCTACTTTTATTGTGTAATAACTCTTATTTTTATCCTTATTTCTATTATTATTATCGTAATAACTATTTTTTGAGCCTTATCACTATTATTATTATATAAATAACTTTTATTTTTATCCTTAGTCCTATTTTTGTTATCGTAATAACTCTAATTTTTATCCTTATAACTATTATTATTATCGTAATAACTCTTACTTTTGTCGTTATTCCTATTTTATCATCATATTAACTCTTACTTTTATCCTTATTACTATTATTATTATCGTAATAACTCTTCTTTTTATCCTTGATGCTATTATTATTATAGTAATAACTCTCATTTTTATCCTTATTTCTATTATTATTATCATTATAACTATTATTTTCAGCCTTATTCCTATTTTTATCATGTAATAACTCTTTTTTTTTATCCTTCTTACTATTATTATTATCGTAATAACTATTATTTTCAGCCTTATTACTATTATTATTATATAAATAGCTCTTATTTTTATCCTTATTCCTATTTTTATTGTCGTATTAACTCTTACTTTTATCCTTATTACTATTATTATTATCGTAATAACTCTTATTTTTGTCCTTATTCCTATTTTATCATCATATTAACTCTTACTTTTATACTTATTACTATTATTATTATCGTAATAACTCTTATTTTTATCCTTATTACTATTATTATTATCGTAATAGCTCTTATTTTTATCCTTATTACTATTATGGTTATCGTAATAACTCTCATTTTTGTCCTTATTCCTATTTTATCATCATATTAACTCTTACTTTTATCCTTATTACTATTATTATTATGATTATAACTATTATTTTCAGCCTTATTCCTATTTTAATTATGTAAGAACTCTTATTTTTATCCTAATTTCTATTATTATTATCGTAATAACTCTTATTTTTACCCTTATAACTATTATTATTATCGTAATAACTCTTATTTTTGTCCTTATTCCTATTTTATCATCATATTAACTCTTACTTTTATCCTTATTACTATTATTATTATCGAAATAACTCTTATTTTTATCCTTATTTCTATTATTATTATCATTATAACTATTATTTGCAGCCTTATTCCTATTTTTATCATGTAATAACTCTTATTTTTATCCTTATTACTATTATTATTATCGTAATAACTCTTATTTTTATCCTTATTACTATTATTATTATCGTAATAACTCTTATTTTTGTCCTTTTTACTATTATTATTATCATTATAACTATTATTTTCTGCCTTATTCCTACTTTTATTGTGTAATAACTCTTATTTTTATCCTTATTTCTATTATTATTATCGTAATAACTATTTTTTGAGCCTTATCACTATTATTATTATATAAATAACTTTTATTTTTATCCTTAGTCCTATTTTTGTTATCGTAATAACTCTCATTTTTATCCTTATAACTATTATTATTATCGTAATAACTCTTACTTTTGTCGTTATTCCTATTTTATCATCATATTAACTCTTACTTTTATCCTTATTACTATTATTATTATCGTAATAACTCTTCTTTTTATCCTTGATGCTATTATTATTATAGTAATAACTCTCATTTTTATCCTTATTTCTATTATTATTATCATTATAACTATTATTTTCAGCCTTATTCCTATTTTTATCATGTAATAACTCTTTTTTTTATCCTTCTTACTATTATTATTATCGTAATAACTATTATTTTCAGCCTTATTACTATTATTATTATATAAATAGCTCTTATTTTTATCCTTATTCCTATTTTTATTGTCGTATTAACTCTTACTTTTATCCTTATTACTATTATTATTATCGTAATAACTCTTACTTTTGTCCTTATTCCTATTTTATCATCATATTAACTCTTACTTTTATCCTTATTACTATTATTATTATCGTAATAACTCTTATTTTTATCCTTATTTCTATTATTACTATCGAAATAACTCTTACTTTTATCCTTATTTCTATTATTATTATCATTATAACTATTACTTTCAGCCATATTCCTATTTTTATTATGTAATAACTCTTATTTTTATCCTAATTTCTATTATTATTATCGTAATAACTCTTATTTTTATCCTTATTACTATTATTATTATCGTAATAACTCTTATTTTTATCCTTATTACTATTATTATTATCGTAATAGCTCTTATTTTTATCCTTATTACTATTATGGTTATCGTAATAACTCTCATTTTTGTCCTTATTCCTATTTTATCATCATATTAACTCTTACTTTTATCCTTATTACTATTATTATTATGATTATAACTATTATTTTCAGCCTTATTCCTATTTTAATTATTTAAGAACTCTTATTTTTATCCTAATTTCTATTATTATTATCGTAATAACTCTTATTTTTGCCCTTATAACTATTACTATTATCGTAATAACTCTTATTTTTGTCCTTATTCCTATTTTATCATCATATTAACTCTTACTTTTATCCTTATTGCGATTATTATTATCGTAATAACTATTATTTTCAGCTTTATTACTATTATTATTATATAAATAGCTCTTATTTTTATCCTTATTCCAATTTCTATTATCGTAATAACTCTTATTTTTATCCTTATAACTATTATTATTATCGTAATAACTCTTATTTTTGTCCTCATTCCTATTTTATCATCATATTAACTCTTACTTTTATCCTTATTACTATTATTATTATCGTAATAACTATTATTTGCAGCCTTATTCCTATTTTTATCATGTAATAACTCTTATTTTTATCCTTATTATTATTATTATTATCGTAATAACTCTTATTTTTATCCTTATTACTATTATTATTATCGTAATAACTCTTATTTTTATCCTTTTTACTATCATTATTATCATTATAACTATTATTGTCTGCCTTATTCCTACTTTTATTGTGTAATAACTCTTATTTTTATCCTTATTTCTATTATTATTATCGTAATAACTATTTTTTGAGCCTTATCACTATTATTATTATATAAATAACTTTTATTTTTATCCTTAGTCCTATTTTTATTATCGTAATAACTCTCATTTTTATCCTTATAACTATTATTATTATCGTAATAACTCTTACTTTTGTCGTTATTCCTATTTTATCATCATATTAACTCTTACTTTTATCCTTATTACTATTATTATTATCGTAATAACTCTTCTTTTTATCCTTGATGCTATTATTATTATAGTAATAACTCTCATTTTTATCCTTATTTCTATTATTATTATCATTATAACTATTATTTTCAGCCTTATTCCTATTTTTATCATGTAATAACTCTTTTTTTTATCCTTCTTACTATTATTATTATCGTAATAACTATTATTTTCAGCCTTATTACTATTATTATTATATAAATAGCTCTTATTTTTATCCTTATTCCTATTTTTATTGTCGTATTAACTCTTACTTTTATCCTTATTACTATTATTATTATCGTAATAACTCTTATTTTTGTCCTTATTCCTATTTTATCATCATATTAACTCTTACTTTTATCCTTATTACTATTATTATTATCGTAATAACTCTTATTTTTATCCTTACTTCTATTATTATTATCGAAATAACTCTTATTTTTATCCTTATTTCCATTATTATTATCATTATAACTATTATTTTCAGCCTTATTCCTATTTTTATTGTGTAATAACTCTTATTTTTATCCTTTTTACTATTATTATTATCGTAATAACTATTATTTTCAGCCTTATTACTATTATTATTATATAAATAGCTCTTATCTTTATCCTTATTCCAATTTCTATTATCGTAATAACTCTTATTTTTGCCCTTATAACTATTATTATTATCGTAATAACTCTTATTTTTGTCCTCATTCCTATTTTATCATCATATTAACTCTTACTTTTATCCTTATTACTATTATTATTATCGTAATAACTATTATTTTCAGCCTTATGACTATTATTATTATATAAATAACTCTTATTTTTATCCTTATTACTATTATTATTATCGTAATAACTCTTATTTTTATCCTTACAACTATTATTATTATCGTAATAACTCTTATTTTTGTCCTTATTCCTCTTTTATCATCGTATTAACTCTTACCTTTATCCTTATTACTATAATTATTATCGTAATAACTCTTATTTTTATCCTTATAACTATTATTATTATCGTAATAACTCTTATTTTTGTCCTCATTCCTATTTTATCATCATATTAACTCTTACTTTTATCCTTATTACTATTATTATTATCGTAATAACTATTATTTTCAGCCTTATCACTATTATTATTATACAAATAACTCTTATTTTTATCCTTATTACTATTATTATTATCGTAATAACTCTTATTTTTATCCTTACAACTATTATTATTATCGTAATAACTCTTATTTTTGTCCTTATTCCTCTTTTATCATCGTATTAACTCATACCTTTATCCTTATTACTATAATTATTATCGTAATAACTCTTATTTTTATCCTTTTTACTATTATTATTATAGTAATAACTCTCATTTTTATCCTTATTTCTATTATTATTATCATTATAACTATTATTTTCAGCCTTATTCCTATTTTTATCATGTAATAACTCTTTTTTTTATCCTTCTTACTATTATTATTATCGTAATAACTATTATTTTCAGCCTTATTACTATTATTATTATATAAATAGCTCTTATTTTTATCCTTATTCCTATTTTTATTGTCGTATTAACTCTTACTTTTATCCTTATTACTATTATTATTATCGTAATAACTCTTATTTTTGTCCTTATTCCTATTTTATCATCATATTAACTCTTACTTTTATCCTTATTACTATTATTATTATCGTAATAACTCTTATTTTTATCCTTATTTCTATTATTACTATCGAAATAACTCTTACTTTTATCCTTATTTCTATTATTATTATCATTATAACTATTACTTTCAGCCATATTCCTATTTTTATTATGTAATAACTCTTATTTTTATCCTAATTTCTATTATTATTATCGTAATAACTCTTATTTTTATCCTTATTACTATTATTATTATCGTAATAACTCTTATTTTTATCCTTATTACTATTATTATTATCGTAATAGCTCTTATTTTTATCCTTATTACTATTATGGTTATCGTAATAACTCTCATTTTTGTCCTTATTCCTATTTTATCATCATATTAACTCTTACTTTTATCCTTATTACTATTATTATTATGATTATAACTATTATTTTCAGCCTTATTCCTATTTTAATTATGTAAGAACTCTTATTTTTATCCTAATTTCTATTATTATTATCGTAATAACTCTTATTTTTACCCTTATAACTATTATTATTATCGTAATAACTCTTATTTTTGTCCTTATTCCTATTTTATCGTCATATTAACTCTTACTTTTATCCTTATTTCTATTATTATTATCGAAATAACTCTTATTTTTATCCTTATTTCTATTATTATTATCATTATAACTATTATTTGCAGCCTTATTCCTATTTTTATCATGTAATAACTCTTATTTTTATCCTTATTACTATTATTATTATCGTAATAACTCTTATTTTTATCCTTATTACTATTATTATTATCGTAATAACTCTTATTTTTATCCTTTTTACTATTATTATTATCATTATAACTATTATTTTCTGCCTTATTCCTACTTTTATTGTGTAATAACTCTTATTTTTATCCTTATTTCTATTATTATTATCGTAATAACTATTTTTTGAGCCTTATCACTATTATTATTATATAAATAACTTTTATTTTTATCCTTAGTCCTATTTTTGTTATCGTAATAACTCTCATTTTTATCCTTATAACTATTATTATTATCGTAATAACTCTTACTTTTGTCGTTATTCCTATTTTATCATCATATTAACTCTTACTTTTATCCTTATTACTATTATTATTATCGTAATAACTCTTCTTTTTATCCTTGATGCTATTATTATTATAGTAATAACTCTCATTTTTATCCTTATTTCTATTATTATTATCATTATAACTATTATTTTCAGCCTTATTCCTATTTTTATCATGTAATAACTCTTTTTTTTATCCTTCTTACTATTATTATTATCGTAATAACTATTATTTTCAGCCTTATTACTATTATTATTATATAAATAGCTCTTATTTTTATCCTTATTCCTATTTTTATTGTCGTATTAACTCTTACTTTTATCCTTATTACTATTATTATTATCGTAATAACTCTTACTTTTGTCCTTATTTCTATTATTACTATCGAAATAGCTCTTACTTTTATCCTTATTTCTATTATTATTATCATTATAACTATTACTTTCAGCCATATTCCTATTTTTTATTATGTAATAACTCTTATTTTTATCCTAATTTCTATTATTATTATCGTAATAACTCTTATTTTTATCCTTATTACTATTATTATTATCGTAATAACTCTTATTTGTATCCTTATTACTATTATTATTATCGTAATAGCTCTTATTTTTATCCTTATTACTATTATGGTTATCGTAATAACTCTCATTTTTGTCCTTATTCCTATTTTATCATCATATTAACTCTTACTTTTATCCTTATTACTATTATTATTATGATTATAACTATTATTTTCAGCCTTATTCCTATTTTAATTATGTAAGAACTCTTATTTTTATCCTAATTTCTATTATTATTATCGTAATAACTCTTATTTTTACCCTTATAACTATTATTATTATCGTAATAACTCTTATTTTTGTCCTTATTCCTATTTTATCGTCATATTAACTCTTACTTTTATCCTTATTTCTATTATTATTATCGAAATAACTCTTATTTTTATTCTTATTTCTATTATTATTATCATTATAACTATTATTTGCAGCCTTATTCCTATTTTTATCATGTAATAACTCTTATTTTTATCCTTATTACTATTATTATTATCGTAATAACTCTTATTTTTATCCTTATTACTATTATTATTATCGTAATAACTCTTATTTTTATCCTTTTTACTATTATTATTATCATTATAACTATTATTTTCAGCCTTATTCCTATTTTTATCATGTAATAACTCTTTTTTTTATCCTTCTTACTATTATTATTATCGTAATAACTATTATTTTCAGCCTTATTACTATTATTATTATATAAATAGCTCTTATTTTTATCCTTATTCCTATTTTTATTGTCGTATTAACTCTTACTTTTATCCTTATTACTATTACTATTATCGTAATAACTCTTATTTTTGTCCTTATTCCTATTTTATCATCATATTAACTCTTACTTTTATCCTTATTACTATTATTATTATCGTAATAACTCTTATTTTTATCCTTATTACTATTATTATTATCGTAATAGCTCTTATTTTTATCCTTATTACTATTATGGTTATCGTAATAACTCTCATTTTTGTCCTTATTCCTATTTTATCATCATATTAACTCTTACTTTTATCCTTATTACTATTATTATTATGATTATAACTATTATTTTCAGCCTTATTCCTATTTTAATTATGTAAGAACTCTTATTTTTATCCTAATTTCTATTATTATTATCGTAATAACTCTTATTTTTACCCTTATAACTATTACTATTATCGTAATAACTCTTATTTTTGTCCTTATTCCTATTTTATCATCATATTAACTCTTACTTTTATCCTTATTGCGATTATTATTATCGTAATAACTATTATTTGCAGCCTTATTCCTATTTTTATCATGTAATAACTCTTATTTTTATCCTTACTTCTATTATTATTATCGAAATAACTCTTATTTTTATCCTTATTTCCATTATTATTATCATTATAACTATTATTTTCAGCCTTATTCCTATTTTTATTGTGTAATAACTCTTATTTTTATCCTTTTTACTATTATTATTATCGTAATAACTATTATTTTCAGCCTTATTACTATTATTATTATATAAATAGCTCTTATCTTTATCCTTATTCCAATTTCTATTATCGTAATAACTCTTATTTTTGCCCTTATAACTATTACTATTATCGTAATAACTCTTATTTTTGTCCTTATTCCTATTTTATCATCATATTAACTCTTACTTTTATCCTTATTGCGATTATTATTATCGTAATAACTATTATTTTCAGCTTTATTACTATTATTATTATATAAATAGCTCTTATTTTTATCCTTATTCCAATTTCTATTATCGTAATAACTCTTATTTTTATCCTTATAACTATTATTATTATCGTAATAACTCTTATTTTTGTCCTCATTCCTATTTTATCATCATATTAACTCTTACTTTTATCCTTATTACTATTATTATTATCGTAATAACTATTATTTGCAGCCTTATTCCTATTTTTATCATGTAATAACTCTTATTTTTATCCTTATTATTATTATTATTATCGTAATAACTCTTATTTTTATCCTTATTACTATTATTATTATCGTAATAACTCTTATTTTTATCCTTATTACTATTATTATTATCGTAATAACTCTTATTTTTATCCTTTTTACTATTATTATTATCATTATAACTATTATTTTCTGCCTTATTCCTACTTTTATTGTGTAATAACTCTTATTTTTATCCTTATTTCTATTATTATTATCGTAATAACTATTTTTTGAGCCTTATCACTATTATTATTATATAAATAACTTTTATTTTTATCCTTAGTCCTATTTTTGTTATCGTAATAACTCTCATTTTTATCCTTATAACTATTATTATTATCGTAATAACTCTTACTTTTGTCGTTATTCCTATTTTATCATCATATTAACTCTTACTTTTATCCTTATTACTATTATTATTATCGTAATAACTCTTCTTTTTATCCTTGATGCTATTATTATTATAGTAATAACTCTCATTTTTATCCTTATTTCTATTATTATTATCATTATAACTATTATTTTCAGCCTTATTCCTATTTTTATCATGTAATAACTCTTTTTTTTATCCTTCTTACTATTATTATTATCGTAATAACTATTATTTTCAGCCTTATTACTATTATTATTATATAAATAGCTCTTATTTTTATCCTTATTCCTATTTTTATTGTCGTATTAACTCTTACTTTTATCCTTATTACTATTATTATTATCGTAATAACTCTTATTTTTGTCCTTATTCCTATTTTATCATCATATTAACTCTTACTTTTATCCTTATTACTATTATTATTATCGTAATAACTCTTATTTTTATCCTTATTTCTATTATTATTATCATTATAACTATTATTTGCAGCCTTATTCCTATTTTTATCATGTAATAACTCTTATTTTTATCCTTATTACTATTATTATTATCGTAATAACTCTTATTTTTATCCTTATTACTATTATTATTATCGTAATAACTCTTATTTTTATCCTTTTTACTATTATTATTATCATTATAACTATTATTTTCTGCCTTATTCCTACTTTTATTGTGTAATAACTCTTATTTTTATCCTTATTTCTATTATTATTATCGTAATAACTATTTTTTGAGCCTTATCACTATTATTATTATATAAATAACTTTTATTTTTATCCTTAGTCCTATTTTTGTTATCGTAATAACTCTCATTTTTATCCTTATAACTATTATTATTATCGTAATAACTCTTACTTTTGTCGTTATTCCTATTTTATCATCATATTAACTCTTACTTTTATCCTTATTACTATTATTATTATCGTAATAACTCTTCTTTTTATCCTTGATGCTATTATTATTATAGTAATAACTCTCATTTTTATCCTTATTTCTATTATTATTATCATTATAACTATTATTTTCAGCCTTATTCCTATTTTTATCATGTAATAACTCTTTTTTTTATCCTTCTTACTATTATTATTATCGTAATAACTATTATTTTCAGCCTTATTACTATTATTATTATATAAATAGCTCTTATTTTTATCCTTATTCCTATTTTTATTGTCGTATTAACTCTTACTTTTATCCTTATTACTATTATTATTATCGTAATAACTCTTACTTTTGTCCTTATTTCTATTATTACTATCGAAATAACTCTTACTTTTATCCTTATTTCTATTATTATTATCATTATAACTATTACTTTCAGCCATATTCCTATTTTTATTATGTAATAACTCTTATTTTTATCCTAATTTCTATTATTATTATCGTAATAACTCTTATTTTTATCCTTATTACTATTATTATTATCGTAATAACTCTTATTTTTATCCTTATTACTATTATTATTATCGTAATAGCTCTTATTTTTATCCTTATTACTATTATGGTTATCGTAATAACTCTCATTTTTGTCCTTATTCCTATTTTATCATCATATTAACTCTTACTTTTATCCTTATTACTATTATTATTATGATTATAACTATTATTTTCAGCCTTATTCCTATTTTAATTATGTAAGAACTCTTATTTTTATCCTAATTTCTATTATTATTATCGTAATAACTCTTATTTTTACCCTTATAACTATTATTATTATCGTAATAACTCTTATTTTTGTCCTTATTCCTATTTTATCGTCATATTAACTCTTACTTTCATCCTTATTTCTATTATTATTATCGAAATAACTCTTATTTTTATTCTTATTTCTATTATTATTATCATTATAACTATTATTTGCAGCCTTATTCCTATTTTTATCATGTAATAACTCTTATTTTTATCCTTATTACTATTATTATTATCGTAATAACTCTTATTTTTATCCTTATTACTATTATTATTATCGTAATAACTCTTATTTTTATCCTTTTTACTATTATTATTATCATTATAACTATTATTTTCAGCCTTATTCCTATTTTTATCATGTAATAACTCTTTTTTTTATCCTTCTTACTATTATTATTATCGTAATAACTATTATTTTCAGCCTTATTACTATTATTATTATATAAATAGCTCTTATTTTTATCCTTATTCCTATTTTTATTGTCGTATTAACTCTTACTTTTATCCTTATTACTATTACTATTATCGTAATAACTCTTATTTTTGTCCTTATTCCTATTTTATCATCATATTAACTCTTACTTTTATCCTTATTACTATTATTATTATCGTAATAACTCTTATTTTTATCCTTATTACTATTATTATTATCGTAATAGCTCTTATTTTTATCCTTATTACTATTATGGTTATCGTAATAACTCTCATTTTTGTCCTTATTCCTATTTTATCATCATATTAACTCTTACTTTTATCCTTATTACTATTATTATTATGATTATAACTATTATTTTCAGCCTTATTCCTATTTTAATTATGTAAGAACTCTTATTTTTATCCTAATTTCTATTATTATTATCGTAATAACTCTTATTTTTACCCTTATAACTATTACTATTATCGTAATAACTCTTATTTTTGTCCTTATTCCTATTTTATCATCATATTAACTCTTACTTTTATCCTTATTGCGATTATTATTATCGTAATAACTATTATTTGCAGCCTTATTCCTATTTTTATCATGTAATAACTCTTATTTTTATCCTTACTTCTATTATTATTATCGAAATAACTCTTATTTTTATCCTTATTTCCATTATTATTATCATTATAACTATTATTTTCAGCCTTATTCCTATTTTTATTGTGTAATAACTCTTATTTTTATCCTTTTTACTATTATTATTATCGTAATAACTATTATTTTCAGCCTTATTACTATTATTATTATATAAATAGCTCTTATCTTTATCCTTATTCCAATTTCTATTATCGTAATAACTCTTATTTTTGCCCTTATAACTATTACTATTATCGTAATAACTCTTATTTTTGTCCTTATTCCTATTTTATCATCATATTAACTCTTACTTTTATCCTTATTGCGATTATTATTATCGTAATAACTATTATTTTCAGCTTTATTACTATTATTATTATATAAATAGCTCTTATTTTTATCCTTATTCCAATTTCTATTATCGTAATAACTCTTATTTTTATCCTTATAACTATTATTATTATCGTAATAACTCTTATTTTTGTCCTCATTCCTATTTTATCATCATATTAACTCTTACTTTTATCCTTATTACTATTATTATTATCGTAATAACTATTATTTGCAGCCTTATTCCTATTTTTATCATGTAATAACTCTTATTTTTATCCTTATTATTATTATTATTATCGTAATAACTCTTATTTTTATCCTTATTACTATTATTATTATCGTAATAACTCTTATTTTTATCCTTTTTACTATCATTATTATCATTATAACTATTATTGTCTGCCTTATTCCTACTTTTATTGTGTAATAACTCTTATTTTTATCCTTATTTCTATTATTATTATCGTAATAACTATTTTTTGAGCCTTATCACTATTATTATTATATAAATAACTTTTATTTTTATCCTTAGTCCTATTTTTGTTATCGTAATAACTCTCATTTTTATCCTTATAACTATTATTATTATCGTAATAACTCTTACTTTTGTCGTTATTCCTATTTTATCATCATATTAACTCTTACTTTTATCCTTATTACTATTATTATTATCGTAATAACTCTTCTTTTTATCCTTGATGCTATTATTATTATAGTAATAACTCTCATTTTTATCCTTATTTCTATTATTATTATCATTATAACTATTATTTTCAGCCTTATTCCTATTTTTATCATGTAATAACTCTTTTTTTTATCCTTCTTACTATTATTATTATCGTAATAACTATTATTTTCAGCCTTATTACTATTATTATTATATAAATAGCTCTTATTTTTATCCTTATTCCTATTTTTATTGTCGTATTAACTCTTACTTTTATCCTTATTACTATTATTATTATCGTAATAACTCTTACTTTTGTCCTTATTTCTATTATTACTATCGAAATAACTCTTACTTTTATCCTTATTTCTATTATTATTATCATTATAACTATTACTTTCAGCCATATTCCTATTTTTATTATGTAATAACTCTTATTTTTATCCTAATTTCTATTATTATTATCGTAATAACTCTTATTTTTATCCTTATTACTATTATTATTATCGTAATAACTCTTATTTTTATCCTTATTACTATTATTATTATCGTAATAGCTCTTATTTTTATCCTTATTACTATTATGGTTATCGTAATAACTCTCATTTTTGTCCTTATTCCTATTTTATCATCATATTAACTCTTACTTTTATCCTTATTACTATTATTATTATGATTATAACTATTATTTTCAGCCTTATTCCTATTTTAATTATGTAAGAACTCTTATTTTTATCCTAATTTCTATTATTATTATCGTAATAACTCTTATTTTTACCCTTATAACTATTATTATTATCGTAATAACTCTTATTTTTGTCCTTATTCCTATTTTATCGTCATATTAACTCTTACTTTTATCCTTATTTCTATTATTATTATCGAAATAACTCTTATTTTTATTCTTATTTCTATTATTATTATCATTATAACTATTATTTGCAGCCTTATTCCTATTTTTATCATGTAATAACTCTTATTTTTATCCTTATTACTATTATTATTATCGTAATAACTCTTATTTTTATCCTTATTACTATTATTATTATCGTAATAACTCTTATTTTTATCCTTTTTACTATTATTATTATCATTATAACTATTATTTTCAGCCTTATTCCTATTTTTATCATGTAATAACTCTTTTTTTTATCCTTCTTACTATTATTATTATCGTAATAACTATTATTTTCAGCCTTATTACTATTATTATTATATAAATAGCTCTTATTTTTATCCTTATTCCTATTTTTATTGTCGTATTAACTCTTACTTTTATCCTTATTACTATTACTATTATCGTAATAACTCTTATTTTTGTCCTTATTCCTATTTTATCATCATATTAACTCTTACTTTTATCCTTATTACTATTATTATTATCGTAATAACTCTTATTTTTATCCTTATTACTATTATTATTATCGTAATAGCTCTTATTTTTATCCTTATTACTATTATGGTTATCGTAATAACTCTCATTTTTGTCCTTATTCCTATTTTATCATCATATTAACTCTTACTTTTATCCTTATTACTATTATTATTATGATTATAACTATTATTTTCAGCCTTATTCCTATTTTAATTATGTAAGAACTCTTATTTTTATCCTAATTTCTATTATTATTATCGTAATAACTCTTATTTTTACCCTTATAACTATTACTATTATCGTAATAACTCTTATTTTTGTCCTTATTCCTATTTTATCATCATATTAACTCTTACTTTTATCCTTATTGCGATTATTATTATCGTAATAACTATTATTTGCAGCCTTATTCCTATTTTTATCATGTAATAACTCTTATTTTTATCCTTACTTCTATTATTATTATCGAAATAACTCTTATTTTTATCCTTATTTCCATTATTATTATCATTATAACTATTATTTTCAGCCTTATTCCTATTTTTATTGTGTAATAACTCTTATTTTTATCCTTTTTACTATTATTATTATCGTAATAACTATTATTTTCAGCCTTATTACTATTATTATTATATAAATAGCTCTTATCTTTATCCTTATTCCAATTTCTATTATCGTAATAACTCTTATTTTTGCCCTTATAACTATTACTATTATCGTAATAACTCTTATTTTTGTCCTTATTCCTATTTTATCATCATATTAACTCTTACTTTTATCCTTATTGCGATTATTATTATCGTAATAACTATTATTTTCAGCTTTATTACTATTATTATTATATAAATAGCTCTTATTTTTATCCTTATTCCAATTTCTATTATCGTAATAACTCTTATTTTTATCCTTATAACTATTATTATTATCGTAATAACTCTTATTTTTGTCCTCATTCCTATTTTATCATCATATTAACTCTTACTTTTATCCTTATTACTATTATTATTATCGTAATAACTATTATTTGCAGCCTTATTCCTATTTTTATCATGTAATAACTCTTATTTTTATCCTTATTATTATTATTATTATCGTAATAACTCTTATTTTTATCCTTATTACTATTATTATTATCGTAATAACTCTTATTTTTATCCTTTTTACTATCATTATTATCATTATAACTATTATTGTCTGCCTTATTCCTACTTTTATTGTGTAATAACTCTTATTTTTATCCTTATTTCTATTATTATTATCGTAATAACTATTTTTTGAGCCTTATCACTATTATTATTATATAAATAACTTTTATTTTTATCCTTAGTCCTATTTTTGTTATCGTAATAACTCTCATTTTTATCCTTATAACTATTATTATTATCGTAATAACTCTTACTTTTGTCGTTATTCCTATTTTATCATCATATTAACTCTTACTTTTATCCTTATTACTATTATTATTATCGTAATAACTCTTCTTTTTATCCTTGATGCTATTATTATTATAGTAATAACTCTCATTTTTATCCTTATTTCTATTATTATTATCATTATAACTATTATTTTCAGCCTTATTCCTATTTTTATCATGTAATAACTCTTTTTTTTATCCTTCTTACTATTATTATTATCGTAATAACTATTATTTTCAGCCTTATTACTATTATTATTATATAAATAGCTCTTATTTTTATCCTTATTCCTATTTTTATTGTCGTATTAACTCTTACTTTTATCCTTATTACTATTATTATTATCGTAATAACTCTTATTTTTGTCCTTATTCCTATTTTATCATCATATTAACTCTTACTTTTATCCTTATTACTATTATTATTATCGTAATAACTCTTATTTTTATCCTTATTTCTATTATTACTATCGAAATAACTCTTACTTTTATCCTTATTTCTATTATTATTATCATTATAACTATTACTTTCAGCCATATTCCTATTTTTATTATGTAATAACTCTTATTTTTATCCTAATTTCTATTATTATTATCGTAATAACTCTTATTTTTATCCTTATTACTATTATTATTATCGTAATAACTCTTATTTTTATCCTTATTACTATTATTATTATCGTAATAGCTCTTATTTTTATCCTTATTACTATTATGGTTATCGTAATAACTCTCATTTTTGTCCTTATTCCTATTTTATCATCATATTAACTCTTACTTTTATCCTTATTACTATTATTATTATGATTATAACTATTATTTTCAATCTTATTCCTATTTTAATTATGTAAGAACTCTTATTTTTATCCTACTTTCTATTATTATTATCGTAATAACTCTTATTTTTACCCTTATAACTATTATTATTATCGTAATAACTCTTATTTTTGTACTTATTCCTATTTTATCGTCATATTAACTCTTACTTTTATCCTTATTTCTATTATTATTATCGAAATAACTCTTATTTTTATCCTTATTTCTATTATTATTATCATTATAACTATTATTTGCAGCCTTATTCCTATTTTTATCATGTAATAACTCTTATTTTTATCCTTATTACTATTATTATTATCGTAATAACTCTTATTTTTATCCTTATTACTATTATTATTATCGTAATAACTCTTATTTTTATCCTTTTTACTATTATTATTATCATTATAACTATTATTTTCTGCCTTATTCCTACTTTTATTGTGTAATAACTCTTATTTTTATCCTTATTTCTATTATTATTATCGTAATAACTATTTTTTGAGCCTTATCACTATTATTATTATATAAATAACTTTTATTTTTATCCTTAGTCCTATTTTTGTTATCGTAATAACTCTCATTTTTATCCTTATAACTATTATTATTATCGTAATAACTCTTACTTTTGTCGTTATTCCTATTTTATCATCATATTAACTCTTACTTTTATCCTTATTACTATTATTATTATCGTAATAACTCTTCTTTTTATCCTTGATGCTATTATTATTATAGTAATAACTCTCATTTTTATCCTTATTTCTATTATTATTATCATTATAACTATTATTTTCAGCCTTATTCCTATTTTTATCATGTAATAACTCTTTTTTTTATCCTTCTTACTATTATTATTATCGTAATAACTATTATTTTCAGCCTTATTACTATTATTATTATATAAATAGCTCTTATTTTTATCCTTATTCCTATTTTTATTGTCGTATTAACTCTTACTTTTATCCTTATTACTATTATTATTATCGTAATAACTCTTACTTTTGTCCTTATTCCTATTTTATCATCATATTAACTCTTACTTTTATCCTTATTACTATTATTATTATCGTAATAACTCTTATTTTTATCCTTATTTCTATTATTACTATCGAAATAACTCTTACTTTTATCCTTATTTCTATTATTATTATCATTATAACTATTACTTTCAGCCATATTCCTATTTTTATTATGTAATAACTCTTATTTTTATCCTAATTTCTATTATTATTATCGTAATAACTCTTATTTTTATCCTTATTACTATTATTATTATCGTAATAACTCTTATTTTTATCCTTATTACTATTATTATTATCGTAATAGCTCTTATTTTTATCCTTATTACTATTATGGTTATCGTAATAACTCTCATTTTTGTCCTTATTCCTATTTTATCATCATATTAACTCTTACTTTTATCCTTATTACTATTATTATTATGATTATAACTATTATTTTCAGCCTTATTCCTATTTTAATTATGTAAGAACTCTTATTTTTATCCTAATTTCTATTATTATTATCGTAATAACTCTTATTTTTACCCTTATAACTATTATTATTATCGTAATAACTCTTATTTTTGTCCTTATTCCTATTTTATCGTCATATTAACTCTTACTTTTATCCTTATTTCTATTATTATTATCGAAATAACTCTTATTTTTATTCTTATTTCTATTATTATTATCATTATAACTATTATTTGCAGCCTTATTCCTATTTTTATCATGTAATAACTCTTATTTTTATCCTTATTACTATTATTATTATCGTAATAACTCTTATTTTTATCCTTATTACTATTATTATTATCGTAATAACTCTTATTTTTATCCTTTTTACTATTATTATTATCATTATAACTATTATTTTCTGCCTTATTCCTACTTTTATTGTGTAATAACTCTTATTTTTATCCTTATTTCTATTATTATTATCGTAATAACTATTTTTTGAGCCTTATCACTATTATTATTATATAAATAACTTTTATTTTTATCCTTAGTCCTATTTTGATTATCGTAATAACTCTCATTTTTATCCTTATAACTATTATTATTATCGTAATAACTCTTACTTTTGTCGTTATTCCTATTTTATCATCATATTAACTCTTACTTTTATCCTTATTACTATTATTATTATCGTAATAACTCTTCTTTTTATCCTTGATGCTATTATTATTATAGTAATAACTCTCATTTTTATCCTTATTTCTATTATTATTATCATTATAACTATTATTTTCAGCCTTATTCCTATTTTTATCATGTAATAACTCTTTTTTTTATCCTTCTTACTATTATTATTATCGTAATAACTATTATTTTCAGCCTTATTATTATTATTATTATATAAATAGCTCTTATTTTTATCCTTATTCCTATTTTTATTGTCGTATTAACTCTTACTTTTATCCTTATTACTATTACTATTATCGTAATAACTCTTATTTTTGTCCTTATTCCTATTTTATCATCATATTAACTCTTACTTTTATCCTTATTACTATTATTATTATCGTAATAACTCTTATTTTTATCCTAATTTCTATTATTATTATCGTAATAACTCTTATTTTTACCCTTATAACTATTACTATTATCGTAATAACTCTTATTTTTGTCCTTATTCCTATTTTATCATCATATTAACTCTTACTTTTATCCTTATTGCGATTATTATTATCGTAATAACTATTATTTGCAGCCTTATTCCTATTTTTATCATGTAATAACTCTTATTTTTATCCTTACTTCTATTATTATTATCGAAATAACTCTTATTTTTATCCTTATTTCCATTATTATTATCATTATAACTATTATTTTCAGCCTTATTCCTATTTTTATTGTGTAATAACTCTTATTTTTATCCTTTTTACTATTATTATTATCGTAATAACTATTATTTTCAGCCTTATTACTATTATTATTATATAAATAGCTCTTATCTTTATCCTTATTACTATAATTATTATCGTAATAACTCTTATTTTTATCCTTATAACTATTATTATTATCGTAATAACTCTTATTTTTGTCCTCATTCCTATTTTATCATCATATTAACTCTTACTTTTATCCTTATTACTATTATTATTATCGTAATAACTATTATTTTCAGCCTTATCACTATTATTATTATATAAATAACTCTTATTTTTATCCTTATTACTATTATTATTATCGTAATAACTCTTATTTTTATCCTTACAACTATTATTATTATCGTAATAACTCTTATTTTTGTCCTTATTCCTCTTTTATCATCGTATTAACTCTTACCTTTATCCTTATTACTATAATTATTATCGTAATAACTCTTATTTTTATCCTTATTTCTATTATTATTATCGAAATAACTCTTATTTTTATCCTTATTTCTATTATTATTATCATTATAACTATTATTTGCAGCCTTATTCCTATTTTTATCATGTAATAACTCTTATTTTTATCCTTATTACTATTATTATTATCGTAATAACTCTTATTTTTATCCTTATTACTATTATTATTATCGTAATAACTCTTATTTTTATCCTTTTTACTATTATTATTATCATTATAACTATTATTTTCTGCCTTATTCCTACTTTTATTGTGTAATAACTCTTATTTTTATCCTTATTTCTATTATTATTATCGTAATAACTATTTTTTGAGCCTTATCACTATTATTATTATATAAATAACTTTTATTTTTATCCTTAGTCCTATTTTTGTTATCGTAATAACTCTCATTTTTATCCTTATAACTATTATTATTATCGTAATAACTCTTACTTTTGTCGTTATTCCTATTTTATCATCATATTAACTCTTACTTTTATCCTTATTACTATTATTATTATCGTAATAACTCTTCTTTTTATCCTTGATGCTATTATTATTATAGTAATAACTCTCATTTTTATCCTTATTTCTATTATTATTATCATTATAACTATTATTTTCAGCCTTATTCCTATTTTTATCATGTAATAACTCTTTTTTTTATCCTTCTTACTATTATTATTATCGTAATAACTATTATTTTCAGCCTTATTACTATTATTATTATATAAATAGCTCTTATTTTTATCCTTATTCCTATTTTTATTGTCGTATTAACTCTTACTTTTATCCTTATTACTATTATTATTATCGTAATAACTCTTATTTTTGTCCTTATTCCTATTTTATCATCATATTAACTCTTACTTTTATCCTTATTACTATTATTATTATCGTAATAACTCTTATTTTTATCCTTATTTCTATTATTACTATCGAAATAACTCTTACTTTTATCCTTATTTCTATTATTATTATCATTATAACTATTACTTTCAGCCATATTCCTATTTTTATTATGTAATAACTCTTATTTTTATCCTAATTTCTATTATTATTATCGTAATAACTCTTATTTTTATCCTTATTACTATTATTATTATCGTAATAACTCTTATTTTTATCCTTATTACTATTATTATTATCGTAATAGCTCTTATTTTTATCCTTATTACTATTATGGTTATCGTAATAACTCTCATTTTTGTCCTTATTCCTATTTTATCATCATATTAACTCTTACTTTTATCCTTATTACTATTATTATTATGATTATAACTATTATTTTCAGCCTTATTCCTATTTTAATTATGTAAGAACTCTTATTTTTATCCTAATTTCTATTATTATTATCGTAATAACTCTTATTTTTACCCTTATAACTATTATTATTATCGTAATAACTCTTATTTTTGTCCTTATTCCTATTTTATCGTCATATTAACTCTTACTTTTATCCTTATTTCTATTATTATTATCGAAATAACTCTTATTTTTATCCTTATTTCTATTATTATTATCATTATAACTATTATTTGCAGCCTTATTCCTATTTTTATCATGTAATAACTCTTATTTTTATCCTTATTACTATTATTATTATCGTAATAACTCTTATTTTTATCCTTATTACTATTATTATTATCGTAATAACTCTTATTTTTATCCTTTTTACTATTATTATTATCATTATAACTATTATTTTCTGCCTTATTCCTACTTTTATTGTGTAATAACTCTTATTTTTATCCTTATTTCTATTATTATTATCGTAATAACTATTTTTTGAGCCTTATCACTATTATTATTATATAAATAACTTTTATTTTTATCCTTAGTCCTATTTTTGTTATCGTAATAACTCTCATTTTTATCCTTATAACTATTATTATTATCGTAATAACTCTTACTTTTGTCGTTATTCCTATTTTATCATCATATTAACTCTTACTTTTATCCTTATTACTATTATTATTATCGTAATAACTCTTCTTTTTATCCTTGATGCTATTATTATTATAGTAATAACTCTCATTTTTATCCTTATTTCTATTTTATCGTCATATTAACTCTTACTTTTATCCTTATTACTATTATTATTATGGTAATAACTATTATTTTCAGCCTTATCACAATTATTATTATATAAATATCTCTTATTTTTATCCTTACTCCTATTTTTATTATCGTAATAACTCTTATTTTTGTCCTTATTCCTATTTTATCATCATATTAACTCTTACTTTTATCCTTATTACTATTATTATTATCGTAATAACTCTTATTTTTATCCTTACTTCTATTATTATTATCGAAATAACTCTTATTTTTATCCTTATTTCCATTATTATTATCATTATAACTATTATTTTCAGCCTTATTCCTATTTTTATTGTGTAATAACTCTTATTTTTATCCTTTTTACTATTATTATTATCGTAATAGCTATTATTTTCAGCCTTATCACTATTATTATTATATAAATAACTCTTATTTTTATCCTTATTACTATTATTATTATCGTAATAACTCTTATTTTTATCCTTACAACTATTATTATTATCGTAATAACTCTTATTTTTGTCCTTATTCCTCTTTTATCATCGTATTAACTCTTACGTTTATCCTTATTACTATAACTATTATCGTAATAACTCTTATTTTTATCCTTATTACTATTATTATTATCATTATAACTATTATTTTCAGCCTTATTCCTATTTTAATTATGTAAGAACTCTTATTTTTATCCTAATTTCTATTATTATTATCGTAATAACTCTTATTTTTACCCTTATAACTATTATTATTATCGTAACAACTCTTATTTTTGTCCTTATTCCTATTTTATCGTCATATTAACTCTTACTTTTATCCTTATTACTATTATTATTATGGTAATAACTATTATTTTCAGCCTTATCACAATTATTATTATATAAATATCTCTTATTTTTATCCTTACTCCTATTTTTATTATCGTAATAACTCTTATTTTTGTCCTTATTCCTATTTTATCATCGTATTAACTCTTACTTTTATCCTTATTACTATTATTATTATCGTAATAACTATTATTTTCAGCTTTATTACTATTATTATTATATAAATAGCTCTTATTTTTATCCTTATTCCAATTTCTATTATCGTAATAACTCTCATTTTTATCCTTATAACTATTATTATTATCGTAATAACTCTTACTTTTGTCGTTATTCCTATTTTATCATCGTATTAACTCTTACTTTTATCCTTATTACTATTATTATTATCGTAATAACTATTATTTTCAGCTTTATTACTATTATTATTATATAAATAGCTCTTATTTTTATCCTTATTCCAATTTCTATTATCGTAATAACTCTCATTTTTATCCTTATAACTATTATTATTATCGTAATAACTCTTATTTTTGTCCTCATTCCTATTTTATCATCATATTAACTCTTACTTTTATCCTTATTACTATTATTATTATCGTAATAACTATTATTTTCAGCCTTATCACTATTATTATTATATAAATAACTCTTATTTTTATCCTTATTACTATTATTATTATCGTAATAACTCTTATTTTTATCCTTACAACTATTATTATTATCGTAATAACTCTTATTTTTGTCCTTATTCCTCTTTTATCATCGTATTAACTCTTACCTTTATCCTTATTACTATAATTATTATCGTAATAACTCTTATTTTTACCCTTATAACTATTATTATTATCGTAATAACTCTTATTTTTGTCCTTATTCCTATTTTATCGTCATATTAACTCTTACTTTTATCCTTATTACTATTATTATTATGGTAATAACTATTATTTTCAGCCTTATCACAATTATTATTATATAAATAACTCTTATTTTTATCCTTACTCCTATTTTTATTATCGTAATAACTCTTATTTTTGTCCTTATTCCTCTTTTATCATCGTATTAACTCTTACCTTTATCCTTATTACTATAATTATTATCGTAATAACTCTTATTTTTATCCTTATAACTATTATTATTATCGTAATAACTCTTATTTTTGTCCTCATTCCTATTTTATCATCATATTAACTCTTACTTTTATCCTTATTACTATTATTATTATCGTAATAACTATTATTTTCAGTCTTATCACTATTATTGTTATATAAATAACTCTTATTTTTATCCTTATTACTATTATTATTATCGTAATAACTCTTATTTTTATCCTTACAACTATTATTATTATCGTAATAACTCTTATTTTTGTCCTTATTCCTCTTTTATCATCGTATTAACTCTTACCTTTATCCTTATTACTATAATTATTATCGTAATAACTCTTATTTTTATCCTTATTTCTATTATTATTATCGAAATAACTCTTATTTTTATCCTTATTACTATTATTATTATCGTAATAACTCTTATTTTTATCCTTTTTACTATTATTATTATCATTATAACTATTATTTTCTGCCTTATTCCTACTTTTATTGTGTAATAACTCTTATTTTTATCCTTATTTCTATTATTATTATCGTAATAACTATTTTTTGAGCCTTATCACTATTATTATTATATAAATAACTTTTATTTTTATCCTTAGTCCTATTTTTGTTATCGTAATAACTCTCATTTTTATCCTTATAACTATTATTATTATCGTAATAACTCTTACTTTTGTCGTTATTCCTATTTTATCATCATATTAACTCTTACTTTTATCCTTATTACTATTATTATTATCGTAATAACTCTTCTTTTTATCCTTGATGCTATTATTATTATAGTAATAACTCTCATTTTTATCCTTATTTCTATTATTATTATCATTATAACTATTATTTCCAGCCTTATTCCTATTTTTATCATGTAATAACTCTTTTTTTTATCCTTCTTACTATTATTATTATCGTAATAACTATTATTTTCAGCCTTATTACTATTATTATTATATAAATAGCTCTTATTTTTATCCTTATTCCTATTTTTATTGTCGTATTAACTCTTACTTTTATCCTTATTACTATTATTATTATCGTAATAACTCTTATTTTTGTCCTTATTCCTATTTTATCATCATATTAACTCTTACTTTTATCCTTATTACTATTATTATTATCGTAATAACTCTTATTTTTATCCTTACTTCTATTATTATTATCGAAATAACTCTTATTTTTATCCTTATTTCCATTATTATTATCATTATAACTATTATTTTCAGCCTTATTCCTATTTTTATTGTGTAATAACTCTTATTTTTATCCTTTTTACTATTATTATTATCGTAATAACTATTATTTTCAGCCTTATTACTATTATTATTATATAAATAGCTCTTATCTTTATCCTTATTCCAATTTCTATTATCGTAATAACTCTTATTTTTGCCCTTATAACTATTATTATTATCGTAATAACTCTTATTTTTGTCCTTATTCCTCTTTTATCATCGTATTAACTCTTACCTTTATCCTTATTACTATAATTATTATCGTAATAACTCTTATTTTTATCCTTATAACTATTATTATTATCGTAATAACTCTTATTTTTGTCCTCATTCCTATTTTATCATCATATTAACTCTTACTTTTATCCTTATTACTATTATTATTATCGTAATAACTATTATTTTCAGCCTTATCACTATTATTATTATATAAATAACTCTTATTTTTATCCTTATTACTATTATTATTATCGTAATAACTCTTATTTTTATCCTTACAACTATTATTTTTATCGTAATAACTCTTATTTTTGTCCTTATTCCTCTTTTATCATCGTATTAACTCTTACCTTTATCCTTATTACTATAATTATTATCGTAATAACTCTTATTTTTATCCTTATTTCTATTATTATTATCGAAATAACTCTTATTTTTATCCTTATTTCTATTATTATTATCATTATAACTATTATTTGCAGCCTTATTCCTATTTTTATCATGTAATAACTCTTATTTTTATCCTTATTACTATTATTATTATCGTAATAACTCTTATTTTTATCTTTATTACTATTATTATTATCGTAATAACTCTTATTTTTATCCTTTTTACTATTATTATTATCATTATAACTATTATTTTCTGCCTTATTCCTACTTTTATTGTGTAATAACTCTTATTTTTATCCTTATTTCTATTATTATTATCGTAATAACTATTTTTTGAGCCTTATCACTATTATTATTATATAAATAACTTTTATTTTTATCCTTAGTCCTATTTTTGTTATCGTAATAACTCTCATTTTTATCCTTATAACTATTATTATTATCGTAATAACTCTTACTTTTGTCGTTATTCCTATTTTATCATCATATTAACTCTTACTTTTATCCTTATTACTATTATTATTATCGTAATAACTCTTATTTTTGTCCTTATTCCTATTTTATCATCATATTAACTCTTACTTTTATCCTTATTACTATTATTATTATCGTAATAACTCTTATTTTTATCCTTATTTCTATTATTACTATCGAAATAACTCTTACTTTTATCCTTATTTCTATTATTATTATCATTATAACTATTACTTTCAGCCATATTCCTATTTTTATTATGTAATAACTCTTATTTTTATCCTAATTTCTATTATTATTATCGTAATAACTCTTATTTTTATCCTTATTACTATTATTATTATCGTAATAACTCTTATTTTTATCCTTATTACTATTATTATTATCGTAATAGCTCTTATTTTTATCCTTATTACTATTATGGTTATCGTAATAACTCTCACTTTTGTCCTTATTCCTATTTTATCATCATATTAACTCTTACTTTTATCCTTATTACTATTATTATTATGATTATAACTATTATTTTCAACCTTATTCCTATTTTAATTATGTAAGAACTCTTATTTTTATCCTAATTTCTATTATTATTATCGTAATAACTCTTATTTTTACCCTTATAACTATTATTATTATCGTAATAACTCTTATTTTTGTCCTTATTCCTATTTTATCGTCATATTAACTCTTACTTTTATCCTTATTTCTATTATTATTATCGAAATAACTCTTATTTTTATTCTTATTTCTATTATTATTATCATTATAACTATTATTTGCAGCCTTATTCCTATTTTTATCATGTAATAACTCTTATTTTTATCCTTATTACTATTATTATTATCGTAATAACTCTTATTTTTATCCTTATTACTATTATTATTATCGTAATAACTCTTATTTTTATCCTTTTTACTATTATTATTATCATTATAACTATTATTTTCTGCCTTATTCCTACTTTTATTGTGTAATAACTCTTATTTTTATCCTTATTTCTATTATTATTATCGTAATAACTATTTTTTGAGCCTTATCACTATTATTATTATATAAATAACTTTTATTTTTATCCTTAGTCCTATTTTGATTATCGTAATAACTCTCATTTTTATCCTTATAACTATTATTATTATCGTAATAACTCTTACTTTTGTCGTTATTCCTATTTTATCATCATATTAACTCTTACTTTTATCCTTATTACTATTATTATTATCGTAATAACTCTTCTTTTTATCCTTGATGCTATTATTATTATAGTAATAACTCTCATTTTTATCCTTATTTCTATTATTATTATCATTATAACTATTATTTTCAGCCTTATTCCTATTTTTATCATGTAATAACTCTTTTTTTTATCCTTCTTACTATTATTATTATCGTAATAACTATTATTTTCAGCCTTATTACTATTATTATTATATAAATAGCTCTTATTTTTATCCTTATTCCTATTTTTATTGTCGTATTAACTCTTACTTTTATCCTTATTACTATTACTATTATCGTAATAACTCTTATTTTTGTCCTTATTCCTATTTTATCATCATATTAACTCTTACTTTTATCCTTATTACTATTATTATTATCGTAATAACTCTTATTTTTATCCTTACTTCTATTATTATTATCGAAATAACTCTTATTTTTATCCTTATTTCCATTATTATTATCATTATAACTATTATTTTCAGCCTTATTCCTATTTTTATTGTGTAATAACTCTTATTTTTATCCTTTTTACTATTATTATTATCGTAATAACTATTATTTTCAGCCTTATTACTATTATTATTATATAAATAGCTCTTATTTTTATCCTTATTACTATTATTATTATCGTAATAACTCTTATTTTTATCCTTACAACTATTATTATTATCGTAATAACTCTTATTTTTGTCCTTATTCCTCTTTTATCATCGTATTAACTCTTACGTTTATCCTTATTACTATAATTATTATCGTAATAACTCTTATTTTTATCCTTATTACTATTATTATTATCATTATAACTATTATTTTCAGCCTTATTCCTATTTTAATTATGTAAGAACTCTTATTTTTATCCTAATTTCTATTATTATTATCGTAATAACTCTTATTTTTACCCTTATAACTATTATTATTATCGTAATAACTCTTATTTTTGTCCTTATTCCTATTTTATCGTCATATTAACTCTTACTTTTATCCTTATTTCTATTATTATTATCGAAATAACTCTTATTTTTATCCTTATTTCTATTATTATTATCATTATAACTATTATTTGCAGCCTTATTCCTATTTTTATCATGTAATAACTCTTATTTTTATCCTTATTACTATTATTATTATCGTAATAACTCTTATTTTTATCCTTATTACTATTATTATTGTCGTAATAACTCTTATTTTTATCCTTAGTCCTATTTTTGTTATCGTAATAACTCTCATTTTTATCCTTATAACTATTATTATTATCGTAATAACTCTTACTTTTGTCGTTATTCCTATTTTATCATCATATTAACTCTTACTTTTATCCTTATTACTATTATTATTATCGTAATAACTCTTCTTTTTATCCTTGATGCTATTATTATTATAGTAATAACTCTCATTTTTATCCTTATTTCTATTATTATTATCATTATAACTATTATTTTCAGCCTTATTCCTATTTTTATCATGTAATAACTCTTTTTTTTATCCTTCTTACTATTATTATTATCGTAATAACTATTATTTTCAGCCTTATTACTATTATTATTATATAAATAGCTCTTATTTTTATCCTTATTCCTATTTTTATTGTCGTATTAACTCTTACTTTTATCCTTATTACTATTATTATTATCGTAATAACTCTTACTTTTGTCCTTATTCCTATTTTATCATCATATTAACTCTTACTTTTATCCTTATTACTATTATTATTATCGTAATAACTCTTATTTTTATCCTTATTTCTATTATTACTATCGAAATAACTCTTACTTTTATCCTTATTTCTATTATTATTATCATTATAACTATTACTTTCAGCCATATTCCTATTTTTATTATGTAATAACTCTTATTTTTATCCTAATTTCTATTATTATTATCGTAATAACTCTTATTTTTATCCTTATTACTATTATTATTATCGTAATAACTCTTATTTTTATCCTTATTACTATTATTATTATCGTAATAGCTCTTATTTTTATCCTTATTACTATTATGGTTATCGTAATAACTCTCATTTTTGTCCTTATTCCTATTTTATCATCATATTAACTCTTACTTTTATCCTTATTACTATTATTATTATGATTATAACTATTATTTTCAGCCTTATTCCTATTTTAATTATGTAAGAACTCTTATTTTTATCCTAATTTCTATTATTATTATCGTAATAACTCTTATTTTTACCCTTATAACTATTATTATTATCGTAATAACTCTTATTTTTGTCCTTATTCCTATTTTATCGTCATATTAACTCTTACTTTTATCCTTATTTCTATTATTATTATCGAAATAACTCTTATTTTTATTCTTATTTCTATTATTATTATCATTATAACTATTATTTGCAGCCTTATTCCTATTTTTATCATGTAATAACTCTTATTTTTATCCTTATTACTATTATTATTATCGTAATAACTCTTATTTTTATCCTTATTACTATTATTATTATCGTAATAACTCTTATTTTTATCCTTTTTACTATTATTATTATCATTATAACTATTATTTTCTGCCTTATTCCTACTTTTATTGTGTAATAACTCTTATTTTTATCCTTATTTCTATTATTATTATCGTAATAACTATTTTTTGAGCCTTATCACTATTATTATTATATAAATAACTTTTATTTTTATCCTTAGTCCTATTTTGATTATCGTAATAACTCTCATTTTTATCCTTATAACTATTATTATTATCGTAATAACTCTTACTTTTGTCGTTATTCCTATTTTATCATCATATTAACTCTTACTTTTATCCTTATTACTATTATTATTATCGTAATAACTCTTCTTTTTATCCTTGATGCTATTATTATTATAGTAATAACTCTCATTTTTATCCTTATTTCTATTATTATTATCATTATAACTATTATTTTCAGCCTTATTCCTATTTTTATCATGTAATAACTCTTTTTTTTATCCTTCTTACTATTATTATTATCGTAATAACTATTATTTTCAGCCTTATTACTATTATTATTATATAAATAGCTCTTATTTTTATCCTTATTCCTATTTTTATTGTCGTATTAACTCTTACTTTTATCCTTATTACTATTACTATTATCGTAATAACTCTTATTTTTGTCCTTATTCCTATTTTATCATCATATTAACTCTTACTTTTATCCTTATTACTATTATTATTATCGTAATAACTCTTATTTTTATCCTTACTTCTATTATTATTATCGAAATAACTCTTATTTTTATCCTTATTTCCATTATTATTATCATTATAACTATTATTTTCAGCCTTATTCCTATTTTTATTGTGTAATAACTCTTATTTTTATCCTTTTTACTATTATTATTATCGTAATAACTATTATTTTCAGCCTTATTACTATTATTATTATATAAATAGCTCTTATTTTTATCCTTATTACTATTATTATTATCGTAATAACTCTTATTTTTATCCTTACAACTATTATTATTATCGTAATAACTCTTATTTTTGTCCTTATTCCTCTTTTATCATCGTATTAACTCTTACGTTTATCCTTATTACTATAATTATTATCGTAATAACTCTTATTTTTATCCTTATTACTATTATTATTATCATTATAACTATTATTTTCAGCCTTATTCCTATTTTAATTATGTAAGAACTCTTATTTTTATCCTAATTTCTATTATTATTATCGTAATAACTCTTATTTTTACCCTTATAACTATTATTATTATCGTAATAACTCTTATTTTTGTCCTTATTCCTATTTTATCGTCATATTAACTCTTACTTTTATCCTTATTTCTATTATTATTATCGAAATAACTCTTATTTTTATCCTTATTTCTATTATTATTATCATTATAACTATTATTTGCAGCCTTATTCCTATTTTTATCATGTAATAACTCTTATTTTTATCCTTATTACTATTATTATTATCGTAATAACTCTTATTTTTATCCTTATTACTATTATTATTATCGTAATAACTCTTATTTTTATCCTTAGTCCTATTTTTGTTATCGTAATAACTCTCATTTTTATCCTTATAACTATTATTATTATCGTAATAACTCTTACTTTTGTCGTTATTCCTATTTTATCATCATATTAACTCTTACTTTTATCCTTATTACTATTATTATTATCGTAATAACTCTTCTTTTTATCCTTGATGCTATTATTATTATAGTAATAACTCTCATTTTTATCCTTATTTCTATTTTATCGTCATATTAACTCTTACTTTTATCCTTATTACTATTATTATTATGGTAATAACTATTATTTTCAGCCTTATCACAATTATTATTATATAAATATCTCTTATTTTTATCCTTACTCCTATTTTTATTATCGTAATAACTCTTATTTTTGTCCTTATTCCTATTTTATCATCATATTAACTCTTACTTTTATCCTTATTACTATTATTATTATCGTAATAACTCTTATTTTTATCCTTACTTCTATTATTATTATCGAAATAACTCTTATTTTTATCCTTATTTCCATTATTATTATCATTATAACTATTATTTTCAGCCTTATTCCTATTTTTATTGTGTAATAACTCTTATTTTTATCCTTTTTACTATTATTATTATCGTAATAGCTATTATTTTCAGCCTTATCACTATTATTATTATATAAATAACTCTTATTTTTATCCTTATTACTATTATTATTATCGTAATAACTCTTATTTTTATCCTTACAACTATTATTATTATCGTAATAACTCTTATTTTTGTCCTTATTCCTCTTTTATCATCGTATTAACTCTTACGTTTATCCTTATTACTATAACTATTATCGTAATAACTCTTATTTTTATCCTTATTACTATTATTATTATCATTATAACTATTATTTTCAGCCTTATTCCTATTTTAATTATGTAAGAACTCTTATTTTTATCCTAATTTCTATTATTATTATCGTAATAACTCTTATTTTTACCCTTATAACTATTATTATTATCGTAACAACTCTTATTTTTGTCCTTATTCCTATTTTATCGTCATATTAACTCTTACTTTTATCCTTATTACTATTATTATTATGGTAATAACTATTATTTTCAGCCTTATCACAATTATTATTATATAAATATCTCTTATTTTTATCCTTACTCCTATTTTTATTATCGTAATAACTCTTATTTTTGTCCTTATTCCTATTTTATCATCGTATTAACTCTTACTTTTATCCTTATTACTATTATTATTATCGTAATAACTATTATTTTCAGCTTTATTACTATTATTATTATATAAATAGCTCTTATTTTTATCCTTATTCCAATTTCTATTATCGTAATAACTCTCATTTTTATCCTTATAACTATTATTATTATCGTAATAACTCTTATTTTTGTCCTCATTCCTATTTTATCATCATATTAACTCTTACTTTTATCCTTATTACTATTATTATTATCGTAATAACTATTATTTTCAGCCTTATCACTATTATTATTATATAAATAACTCTTATTTTTATCCTTATTACTATTATTATTATCGTAATAACTCTTATTTTTATCCTTACAACTATTATTATTATCGTAATAACTCTTATTTTTGTCCTTATTCCTCTTTTATCATCGTATTAACTCTTACCTTTATCCTTATTACTATAATTATTATCGTAATAACTCTTATTTTTACCCTTATAACTATTATTATTATCGTAATAACTCTTATTTTTGTCCTTATTCCTATTTTATCGTCATATTAACTCTTACTTTTATCCTTATTACTATTATTATTATGGTAATAACTATTATTTTCAGCCTTATCACAATTATTATTATATAAATAACTCTTATTTTTATCCTTACTCCTATTTTTATTATCGTAATAACTCTTATTTTTGTCCTTATTCCTATTTTATCATCGTATTAACTCTTACTTTTATCCTTATTACTATTATTATTATCGTAATAACTATTATTTTCAGCTTTATTACTATTATTATTATATAAATAGCTCTTATTTTTATCCTTATTCCACTTTCTATTATCGTAATAACTCTCATTTTTATCCTTATAACTATTATTATTATCGTAATTACTCTTACTTTTGTCGTTATTCCTATTTTATCATCATATTAACTCTTACTTTTATCCTTATTACTATTATTATTATCGTAATAACTATTATTTTCAGCCTTATTACTATTATTATTATATAAATAGCTCTTATTTTTATCCTTATTCCAATTTCTATTATCGTAATAACTCTTATTTTTACCCTTATAACTATTACTATTATCGTAATAACTCTTATTTTTGTCCTTATTCCTATTTTATCATCATATTAACTCTTACTTTTATCCTTATTACTATTATTATTATCGTAATAACTCTTATCTTTATCCTTATTTCTATTATTATTATCGAAATAACTCTTATTTTTATCCTTACTTCTATTATTATTATCGAAATAACTCTTATTTTTATCCTTATTTCCATTATTATTATCATTATAACTATTATTTTCAGCCTTATTCCTATTTTTATTGTGTAATAACTCTTATTTTTATCCTTTTTACTATTATTATTATCGTAATAACTATTATTTTCAGCCTTATTACTATTATTATTATATAAATAGCTCTTATCTTTATCCTTATTCCAATTTCTATTATCGTAATAACTCTTATTTTTGCCCTTATAACTATTATTATTATCGTAATAACTCTTATTTTTGTCCTCATTCCTATTTTATCATCATATTAACTCTTACTTTTATCCTTATTACTATTATTATTATCGTAATAACTATTATTTTCAGCCTTATGACTATTATTATTATATAAATAACTCTTATTTTTATCCTTATTACTATTATTATTATCGTAATAACTCTTATTTTTATCCTTACAACTATTATTATTATCGTAATAACTCTTATTTTTGTCCTTATTCCTCTTTTATCATCGTATTAACTCTTACCTTTATCCTTATTACTATAATTATTATCGTAATAACTCTTATTTTTATCCTTATAACTATTATTATTATCGTAATAACTCTTATTTTTGTCCTCATTCCTATTTTATCATCATATTAACTCTTACTTTTATCCTTATTACTATTATTATTATCGTAATAACTATTATTTTCAGTCTTATCACTATTATTGTTATATAAATAACTCTTATTTTTATCCTTATTACTATTATTATTATCGTAATAACTCTTATTTTTATCCTTACAACTATTATTATTATCGTAATAACTCTTATTTTTGTCCTTATTCCTCTTTTATCATCGTATTAACTCTTACCTTTATCCTTATTACTATAATTATTATCGTAATAACTCTTATTTTTATCCTTATTTCTATTATTATTATCGAAATAACTCTTATTTTTATCCTTATTTCTATTATTATTATCATTATAACTATTATTTGCAGCCTTATTCCTATTTTTATCATGTAATAACTCTTATTTTTATCCTTATTACTATTATTATTATCGTAATAACTCTTATTTTTATCCTTATTACTATTATTATTATCGTAATAACTCTTATTTTTATCCTTTTTACTATTATTATTATCATTATAACTATTATTTTCTGCCTTATTCCTACTTTTATTGTGTAATAACTCTTATTTTTATCCTTATTTCTATTATTATTATCGTAATAACTATTTTTTGAGCCTTATCACTATTATTATTATATAAATAACTTTTATTTTTATCCTTAGTCCTATTTTTGTTATCGTAATAACTCTCATTTTTATCCTTATAACTATTATTATTATCGTAATAACTCTTACTTTTGTCGTTATTCCTATTTTATCATCATATTAACTCTTACTTTTATCCTTATTACTATTATTATTATCGTAATAACTCTTCTTTTTATCCTTGATGCTATTATTATTATAGTAATAACTCTCATTTTTATCCTTATTTCTATTATTATTATCATTATAACTATTATTTCCAGCCTTATTCCTATTTTTATCATGTAATAACTCTTTTTTTTATCCTTCTTACTATTATTATTGTCGTAATAACTATTATTTTCAGCCTTATTACTATTATTATTATATAAATAGCTCTTATTTTTATCCTTATTCCTATTTTTATTGTCGTATTAACTCTTACTTTTATCCTTATTACTATTATTATTATCGTAATAACTCTTATTTTTGTCCTTATTCCTATTTTATCATCATATTAACTCTTACTTTTATCCTTATTACTATTATTATTATCGTAATAACTCTTATTTTTATCCTTACTTCTATTATTATTATCGAAATAACTCTTATTTTTATCCTTATTTCCATTATTATTATCATTATAACTATTATTTTCAGCCTTATTCCTATTTTTATTGTGTAATAACTCTTATTTTTATCCTTTTTACTATTATTATTATCGTAATAACTATTATTTTCAGCCTTATTACTATTATTATTATATAAATAGCTCTTATCTTTATCCTTATTCCAATTTCTATTATCGTAATAACTCTTATTTTTGCCCTTATAACTATTATTATTATCGTAATAACTCTTATTTTTGTCCTTATTCCTCTTTTATCATCGTATTAACTCTTACCTTTATCCTTATTACTATAATTATTATCGTAATAACTCTTATTTTTATCCTTATAACTATTATTATTATCGTAATAACTCTTATTTTTGTCCTCATTCCTATTTTATCATCATATTAACTCTTACTTTTATCCTTATTACTATTATTATTATCGTAATAACTATTATTTTCAGCCTTATCACTATTATTATTATATAAATAACTCTTATTTTTATCCTTATTACTATTATTATTATCGTAATAACTCTTATTTTTATCCTTACAACTATTATTATTATCGTAATAACTCTTATTTTTGTCCTTATTCCTCTTTTATCATCGTATTAACTCTTACCTTTATCCTTATTACTATAATTATTATCGTAATAACTCTTATTTTTATCCTTATTTCTATTATTATTATCGAAATAACTCTTATTTTTATCCTTATTTCTATTATTATTATCATTATAACTATTATTTGCAGCCTTATTCCTATTTTTATCATGTAATAACTCTTATTTTTATCCTTATTACTATTATTATTATCGTAATAACTCTTATTTTTATCTTTATTACTATTATTATTATCGTAATAACTCTTATTTTTATCCTTTTTACTATTATTATTATCATTATAACTATTATTTTCTGCCTTATTCCTACTTTTATTGTGTAATAACTCTTATTTTTATCCTTATTTCTATTATTATTATCGTAATAACTATTTTTTGAGCCTTATCACTATTATTATTATATAAATAACTTTTATTTTTATCCTTAGTCCTATTTTTGTTATCGTAATAACTCTCATTTTTATCCTTATAACTATTATTATTATCGTAATAACTCTTACTTTTGTCGTTATTCCTATTTTATCATCATATTAACTCTTACTTTTATCCTTATTACTATTATTATTATCGTAATAACTCTTATTTTTGTCCTTATTCCTATTTTATCATCATATTAACTCTTACTTTTATCCTTATTACTATTATTATTATCGTAATAACTCTTATTTTTATCCTTATTTCTATTATTACTATCGAAATAACTCTTACTTTTATCCTTATTTCTATTATTATTATCATTATAACTATTACTTTCAGCCATATTCCTATTTTTATTATGTAATAACTCTTATTTTTATCCTAATTTCTATTATTATTATCGTAATAACTCTTATTTTTATCCTTATTACTATTATTATTATCGTAATAACTCTTATTTTTATCCTTATTACTATTATTATTATCGTAATAGCTCTTATTTTTATCCTTATTACTATTATGGTTATCGTAATAACTCTCACTTTTGTCCTTATTCCTATTTTATCATCATATTAACTCTTACTTTTATCCTTATTACTATTATTATTATGATTATAACTATTATTTTCAACCTTATTCCTATTTTAATTATGTAAGAACTCTTATTTTTATCCTAATTTCTATTATTATTATCGTAATAACTCTTATTTTTACCCTTATAACTATTATTATTATCGTAATAACTCTTATTTTTGTCCTTATTCCTATTTTATCGTCATATTAACTCTTACTTTTATCCTTATTTCTATTATTATTATCGAAATAACTCTTATTTTTATTCTTATTTCTATTATTATTATCATTATAACTATTATTTGCAGCCTTATTCCTATTTTTATCATGTAATAACTCTTATTTTTATCCTTATTACTATTATTATTATCGTAATAACTCTTATTTTTATCCTTATTACTATTATTATTATCGTAATAACTCTTATTTTTATCCTTTTTACTATTATTATTATCATTATAACTATTATTTTCTGCCTTATTCCTACTTTTATTGTGTAATAACTCTTATTTTTATCCTTATTTCTATTATTATTATCGTAATAACTATTTTTTGAGCCTTATCACTATTATTATTATATAAATAACTTTTATTTTTATCCTTAGTCCTATTTTGATTATCGTAATAACTCTCATTTTTATCCTTATAACTATTATTATTATCGTAATAACTCTTACTTTTGTCGTTATTCCTATTTTATCATCATATTAACTCTTACTTTTATCCTTATTACTATTATTATTATCGTAATAACTCTTCTTTTTATCCTTGATGCTATTATTATTATAGTAATAACTCTCATTTTTATCCTTATTTCTATTATTATTATCATTATAACTATTATTTTCAGCCTTATTCCTATTTTTATCATGTAATAACTCTTTTTTTTATCCTTCTTACTATTATTATTATCGTAATAACTATTATTTTCAGCCTTATTACTATTATTATTATATAAATAGCTCTTATTTTTATCCTTATTCCTATTTTTATTGTCGTATTAACTCTTACTTTTATCCTTATTACTATTACTATTATCGTAATAACTCTTATTTTTGTCCTTATTCCTATTTTATCATCATATTAACTCTTACTTTTATCCTTATTACTATTATTATTATCGTAATAACTCTTATTTTTATCCTTACTTCTATTATTATTATCGAAATAACTCTTATTTTTATCCTTATTTCCATTATTATTATCATTATAACTATTATTTTCAGCCTTATTCCTATTTTTATTGTGTAATAACTCTTATTTTTATCCTTTTTACTATTATTATTATCGTAATAACTATTATTTTCAGCCTTATTACTATTATTATTATATAAATAGCTCTTATTTTTATCCTTATTACTATTATTATTATCGTAATAACTCTTATTTTTATCCTTACAACTATTATTATTATCGTAATAACTCTTATTTTTGTCCTTATTCCTCTTTTATCATCGTATTAACTCTTACGTTTATCCTTATTACTATAATTATTATCGTAATAACTCTTATTTTTATCCTTATTACTATTATTATTATCATTATAACTATTATTTTCAGCCTTATTCCTATTTTAATTATGTAAGAACTCTTATTTTTATCCTAATTTCTATTATTATTATCGTAATAACTCTTATTTTTACCCTTATAACTATTATTATTATCGTAATAACTCTTATTTTTGTCCTTATTCCTATTTTATCGTCATATTAACTCTTACTTTTATCCTTATTTCTATTATTATTATCGAAATAACTCTTATTTTTATCCTTATTTCTATTATTATTATCATTATAACTATTATTTGCAGCCTTATTCCTATTTTTATCATGTAATAACTCTTATTTTTATCCTTATTACTATTATTATTATCGTAATAACTCTTATTTTTATCCTTATTACTATTATTATTATCGTAATAACTCTTATTTTTATCCTTAGTCCTATTTTTGTTATCGTAATAACTCTCATTTTTATCCTTATAACTATTATTATTATCGTAATAACTCTTACTTTTGTCGTTATTCCTATTTTATCATCATATTAACTCTTACTTTTATCCTTATTACTATTATTATTATCGTAATAACTCTTCTTTTTATCCTTGATGCTATTATTATTATAGTAATAACTCTCATTTTTATCCTTATTTCTATTTTATCGTCATATTAACTCTTACTTTTATCCTTATTACTATTATTATTATGGTAATAACTATTATTTTCAGCCTTATCACAATTATTATTATATAAATATCTCTTATTTTTATCCTTACTCCTATTTTTATTATCGTAATAACTCTTATTTTTGTCCTTATTCCTATTTTATCATCATATTAACTCTTACTTTTATCCTTATTACTATTATTATTATCGTAATAACTCTTATTTTTATCCTTACTTCTATTATTATTATCGAAATAACTCTTATTTTTATCCTTATTTCCATTATTATTATCATTATAACTATTATTTTCAGCCTTATTCCTATTTTTATTGTGTAATAACTCTTATTTTTATCCTTTTTACTATTATTATTATCGTAATAGCTATTATTTTCAGCCTTATCACTATTATTATTATATAAATAACTCTTATTTTTATCCTTATTACTATTATTATTATCGTAATAACTCTTATTTTTATCCTTACAACTATTATTATTATCGTAATAACTCTTATTTTTGTCCTTATTCCTCTTTTATCATCGTATTAACTCTTACGTTTATCCTTATTACTATAACTATTATCGTAATAACTCTTATTTTTATCCTTATTACTATTATTATTATCATTATAACTATTATTTTCAGCCTTATTCCTATTTTAATTATGTAAGAACTCTTATTTTTATCCTAATTTCTATTATTATTATCGTAATAACTCTTATTTTTACCCTTATAACTATTATTATTATCGTAACAACTCTTATTTTTGTCCTTATTCCTATTTTATCGTCATATTAACTCTTACTTTTATCCTTATTACTATTATTATTATGGTAATAACTATTATTTTCAGCCTTATCACAATTATTATTATATAAATATCTCTTATTTTTATCCTTACTCCTATTTTTATTATCGTAATAACTCTTATTTTTGTCCTTATTCCTATTTTATCATCGTATTAACTCTTACTTTTATCCTTATTACTATTATTATTATCGTAATAACTATTATTTTCAGCTTTATTACTATTATTATTATATAAATAGCTCTTATTTTTATCCTTATTCCAATTTCTATTATCGTAATAACTCTCATTTTTATCCTTATAACTATTATTATTATCGTAATAACTCTTATTTTTGTCCTCATTCCTATTTTATCATCATATTAACTCTTACTTTTATCCTTATTACTATTATTATTATCGTAATAACTATTATTTTCAGCCTTATCACTATTATTATTATATAAATAACTCTTATTTTTATCCTTATTACTATTATTATTATCGTAATAACTCTTATTTTTATCCTTACAACTATTATTATTATCGTAATAACTCTTATTTTTGTCCTTATTCCTCTTTTATCATCGTATTAACTCTTACCTTTATCCTTATTACTATAATTATTATCGTAATAACTCTTATTTTTACCCTTATAACTATTATTATTATCGTAATAACTCTTATTTTTGTCCTTATTCCTATTTTATCGTCATATTAACTCTTACTTTTATCCTTATTACTATTATTATTATGGTAATAACTATTATTTTCAGCCTTATCACAATTATTATTATATAAATAACTCTTATTTTTATCCTTACTCCTATTTTTATTATCGTAATAACTCTTATTTTTGTCCTTATTCCTATTTTATCATCGTATTAACTCTTACTTTTATCCTTATTACTATTATTATTATCGTAATAACTATTATTTTCAGCTTTATTACTATTATTATTATATAAATAGCTCTTATTTTTATCCTTATTCCACTTTCTATTATCGTAATAACTCTCATTTTTATCCTTATAACTATTATTATTATCGTAATTACTCTTACTTTTGTCGTTATTCCTATTTTATCATCATATTAACTCTTACTTTTATCCTTATTACTATTATTATTATCGTAATAACTATTATTTTCAGCCTTATTACTATTATTATTATATAAATAGCTCTTATTTTTATCCTTATTCCAATTTCTATTATCGTAATAACTCTTATTTTTACCCTTATAACTATTACTATTATCGTAATAACTCTTATTTTTGTCCTTATTCCTATTTTATCATCATATTAACTCTTACTTTTATCCTTATTACTATTATTATTATCGTAATAACTCTTATCTTTATCCTTATTTCTATTATTATTATCGAAATAACTCTTATTTTTATCCTTACTTCTATTATTATTATCGAAATAACTCTTATTTTTATCCTTATTTCCATTATTATTATCATTATAACTATTATTTTCAGCCTTATTCCTATTTTTATTGTGTAATAACTCTTATTTTTATCCTTTTTACTATTATTATTATCGTAATAACTATTATTTTCAGCCTTATTACTATTATTATTATATAAATAGCTCTTATCTTTATCCTTATTCCAATTTCTATTATCGTAATAACTCTTATTTTTGCCCTTATAACTATTATTATTATCGTAATAACTCTTATTTTTGTCCTCATTCCTATTTTATCATCATATTAACTCTTACTTTTATCCTTATTACTATTATTATTATCGTAATAACTATTATTTTCAGCCTTATGACTATTATTATTATATAAATAACTCTTATTTTTATCCTTATTACTATTATTATTATCGTAATAACTCTTATTTTTATCCTTACAACTATTATTATTATCGTAATAACTCTTATTTTTGTCCTTATTCCTCTTTTATCATCGTATTAACTCTTACCTTTATCCTTATTACTATAATTATTATCGTAATAACTCTTATTTTTATCCTTATAACTATTATTATTATCGTAATAACTCTTATTTTTGTCCTCATTCCTATTTTATCATCATATTAACTCTTACTTTTATCCTTATTACTATTATTATTATCGTAATAACTATTATTTTCAGTCTTATCACTATTATTGTTATATAAATAACTCTTATTTTTATCCTTATTACTATTATTATTATCGTAATAACTCTTATTTTTATCCTTACAACTATTATTATTATCGTAATAACTCTTATTTTTGTCCTTATTCCTCTTTTATCATCGTATTAACTCTTACCTTTATCCTTATTACTATAATTATTATCGTAATAACTCTTATTTTTATCCTTATTTCTATTATTATTATCGAAATAACTCTTATTTTTATCCTTATTTCTATTATTATTATCATTATAACTATTATTTGCAGCCTTATTCCTATTTTTATCATGTAATAACTCTTATTTTTATCCTTATTACTATTATTATTATCGTAATAACTCTTATTTTTATCCTTATTACTATTATTATTATCGTAATAACTCTTATTTTTATCCTTTTTACTATTATTATTATCATTATAACTATTATTTTCTGCCTTATTCCTACTTTTATTGTGTAATAACTCTTATTTTTATCCTTATTTCTATTATTATTATCGTAATAACTATTTTTTGAGCCTTATCACTATTATTATTATATAAATAACTTTTATTTTTATCCTTAGTCCTATTTTTGTTATCGTAATAACTCTCATTTTTATCCTTATAACTATTATTATTATCGTAATAACTCTTACTTTTGTCGTTATTCCTATTTTATCATCATATTAACTCTTACTTTTATCCTTATTACTATTATTATTATCGTAATAACTCTTCTTTTTATCCTTGATGCTATTATTATTATAGTAATAACTCTCATTTTTATCCTTATTTCTATTATTATTATCATTATAACTATTATTTCCAGCCTTATTCCTATTTTTATCATGTAATAACTCTTTTTTTTATCCTTCTTACTATTATTATTGTCGTAATAACTATTATTTTCAGCCTTATTACTATTATTATTATATAAATAGCTCTTATTTTTATCCTTATTCCTATTTTTATTGTCGTATTAACTCTTACTTTTATCCTTATTACTATTATTATTATCGTAATAACTCTTATTTTTGTCCTTATTCCTATTTTATCATCATATTAACTCTTACTTTTATCCTTATTACTATTATTATTATCGTAATAACTCTTATTTTTATCCTTACTTCTATTATTATTATCGAAATAACTCTTATTTTTATCCTTATTTCCATTATTATTATCATTATAACTATTATTTTCAGCCTTATTCCTATTTTTATTGTGTAATAACTCTTATTTTTATCCTTTTTACTATTATTATTATCGTAATAACTATTATTTTCAGCCTTATTACTATTATTATTATATAAATAGCTCTTATCTTTATCCTTATTCCAATTTCTATTATCGTAATAACTCTTATTTTTGCCCTTATAACTATTATTATTATCGTAATAACTCTTATTTTTGTCCTTATTCCTCTTTTATCATCGTATTAACTCTTACCTTTATCCTTATTACTATAATTATTATCGTAATAACTCTTATTTTTATCCTTATAACTATTATTATTATCGTAATAACTCTTATTTTTGTCCTCATTCCTATTTTATCATCATATTAACTCTTACTTTTATCCTTATTACTATTATTATTATCGTAATAACTATTATTTTCAGCCTTATCACTATTATTATTATATAAATAACTCTTATTTTTATCCTTATTACTATTATTATTATCGTAATAACTCTTATTTTTATCCTTACAACTATTATTATTATCGTAATAACTCTTATTTTTGTCCTTATTCCTCTTTTATCATCGTATTAACTCTTACCTTTATCCTTATTACTATAATTATTATCGTAATAACTCTTATTTTTATCCTTATTTCTATTATTATTATCGAAATAACTCTTATTTTTATCCTTATTTCTATTATTATTATCATTATAACTATTATTTGCAGCCTTATTCCTATTTTTATCATGTAATAACTCTTATTTTTATCCTTATTACTATTATTATTATCGTAATAACTCTTATTTTTATCTTTATTACTATTATTATTATCGTAATAACTCTTATTTTTATCCTTTTTACTATTATTATTATCATTATAACTATTATTTTCTGCCTTATTCCTACTTTTATTGTGTAATAACTCTTATTTTTATCCTTATTTCTATTATTATTATCGTAATAACTATTTTTTGAGCCTTATCACTATTATTATTATATAAATAACTTTTATTTTTATCCTTAGTCCTATTTTTGTTATCGTAATAACTCTCATTTTTATCCTTATAACTATTATTATTATCGTAATAACTCTTACTTTTGTCGTTATTCCTATTTTATCATCATATTAACTCTTACTTTTATCCTTATTACTATTATTATTATCGTAATAACTCTTATTTTTGTCCTTATTCCTATTTTATCATCATATTAACTCTTACTTTTATCCTTATTACTATTATTATTATCGTAATAACTCTTATTTTTATCCTTATTTCTATTATTACTATCGAAATAACTCTTACTTTTATCCTTATTTCTATTATTATTATCATTATAACTATTACTTTCAGCCATATTCCTATTTTTATTATGTAATAACTCTTATTTTTATCCTAATTTCTATTATTATTATCGTAATAACTCTTATTTTTATCCTTATTACTATTATTATTATCGTAATAACTCTTATTTTTATCCTTATTACTATTATTATTATCGTAATAGCTCTTATTTTTATCCTTATTACTATTATGGTTATCGTAATAACTCTCACTTTTGTCCTTATTCCTATTTTATCATCATATTAACTCTTACTTTTATCCTTATTACTATTATTATTATGATTATAACTATTATTTTCAACCTTATTCCTATTTTAATTATGTAAGAACTCTTATTTTTATCCTAATTTCTATTATTATTATCGTAATAACTCTTATTTTTACCCTTATAACTATTATTATTATCGTAATAACTCTTATTTTTGTCCTTATTCCTATTTTATCGTCATATTAACTCTTACTTTTATCCTTATTTCTATTATTATTATCGAAATAACTCTTATTTTTATTCTTATTTCTATTATTATTATCATTATAACTATTATTTGCAGCCTTATTCCTATTTTTATCATGTAATAACTCTTATTTTTATCCTTATTACTATTATTATTATCGTAATAACTCTTATTTTTATCCTTATTACTATTATTATTATCGTAATAACTCTTATTTTTATCCTTTTTACTATTATTATTATCATTATAACTATTATTTTCTGCCTTATTCCTACTTTTATTGTGTAATAACTCTTATTTTTATCCTTATTTCTATTATTATTATCGTAATAACTATTTTTTGAGCCTTATCACTATTATTATTATATAAATAACTTTTATTTTTATCCTTAGTCCTATTTTGATTATCGTAATAACTCTCATTTTTATCCTTATAACTATTATTATTATCGTAATAACTCTTACTTTTGTCGTTATTCCTATTTTATCATCATATTAACTCTTACTTTTATCCTTATTACTATTATTATTATCGTAATAACTCTTCTTTTTATCCTTGATGCTATTATTATTATAGTAATAACTCTCATTTTTATCCTTATTTCTATTATTATTATCATTATAACTATTATTTTCAGCCTTATTCCTATTTTTATCATGTAATAACTCTTTTTTTTATCCTTCTTACTATTATTATTATCGTAATAACTATTATTTTCAGCCTTATTACTATTATTATTATATAAATAGCTCTTATTTTTATCCTTATTCCTATTTTTATTGTCGTATTAACTCTTACTTTTATCCTTATTACTATTACTATTATCGTAATAACTCTTATTTTTGTCCTTATTCCTATTTTATCATCATATTAACTCTTACTTTTATCCTTATTACTATTATTATTATCGTAATAACTCTTATTTTTATCCTTACTTCTATTATTATTATCGAAATAACTCTTATTTTTATCCTTATTTCCATTATTATTATCATTATAACTATTATTTTCAGCCTTATTCCTATTTTTATTGTGTAATAACTCTTATTTTTATCCTTTTTACTATTATTATTATCGTAATAACTATTATTTTCAGCCTTATTACTATTATTATTATATAAATAGCTCTTATTTTTATCCTTATTACTATTATTATTATCGTAATAACTCTTATTTTTATCCTTACAACTATTATTATTATCGTAATAACTCTTATTTTTGTCCTTATTCCTCTTTTATCATCGTATTAACTCTTACGTTTATCCTTATTACTATAATTATTATCGTAATAACTCTTATTTTTATCCTTATTACTATTATTATTATCATTATAACTATTATTTTCAGCCTTATTCCTATTTTAATTATGTAAGAACTCTTATTTTTATCCTAATTTCTATTATTATTATCGTAATAACTCTTATTTTTACCCTTATAACTATTATTATTATCGTAATAACTCTTATTTTTGTCCTTATTCCTATTTTATCGTCATATTAACTCTTACTTTTATCCTTATTTCTATTATTATTATCGAAATAACTCTTATTTTTATCCTTATTTCTATTATTATTATCATTATAACTATTATTTGCAGCCTTATTCCTATTTTTATCATGTAATAACTCTTATTTTTATCCTTATTACTATTATTATTATCGTAATAACTCTTATTTTTATCCTTATTACTATTATTATTATCGTAATAACTCTTATTTTTATCCTTAGTCCTATTTTTGTTATCGTAATAACTCTCATTTTTATCCTTATAACTATTATTATTATCGTAATAACTCTTACTTTTGTCGTTATTCCTATTTTATCATCATATTAACTCTTACTTTTATCCTTATTACTATTATTATTATCGTAATAACTCTTCTTTTTATCCTTGATGCTATTATTATTATAGTAATAACTCTCATTTTTATCCTTATTTCTATTATTATTATCATTATAACTATTATTTTCAGCCTTATTCCTATTTTTATCATGTAATAACTCTTTTTTTTATCCTTCTTACTATTATTATTATCGTAATAACTATTATTTTCAGCCTTATTACTATTATTATTATATAAATAGCTCTTATTTTTATCCTTATTCCTATTTTTATTGTCGTATTAACTCTTACTTTTATCCTTATTACTATTATTATTATCGTAATAACTCTTACTTTTGTCCTTATTCCTATTTTATCATCATATTAACTCTTACTTTTATCCTTATTACTATTATTATTATCGTAATAACTCTTATTTTTATCCTTATTTCTATTATTACTATCGAAATAACTCTTACTTTTATCCTTATTTCTATTATTATTATCATTATAACTATTACTTTCAGCCATATTCCTATTTTTATTATGTAATAACTCTTATTTTTATCCTAATTTCTATTATTATTATCGTAATAACTCTTATTTTTATCCTTATTACTATTATTATTATCGTAATAACTCTTATTTTTATCCTTATTACTATTATTATTATCGTAATAGCTCTTATTTTTATCCTTATTACTATTATGGTTATCGTAATAACTCTCATTTTTGTCCTTATTCCTATTTTATCATCATATTAACTCTTACTTTTATCCTTATTACTATTATTATTATGATTATAACTATTATTTTCAGCCTTATTCCTATTTTAATTATGTAAGAACTCTTATTTTTATCCTAATTTCTATTATTATTATCGTAATAACTCTTATTTTTACCCTTATAACTATTATTATTATCGTAATAACTCTTATTTTTGTCCTTATTCCTATTTTATCGTCATATTAACTCTTACTTTTATCCTTATTTCTATTATTATTATCGAAATAACTCTTATTTTTATTCTTATTTCTATTATTATTATCATTATAACTATTATTTGCAGCCTTATTCCTATTTTTATCATGTAATAACTCTTATTTTTATCCTTATTACTATTATTATTATCGTAATAACTCTTATTTTTATCCTTATTACTATTATTATTATCGTAATAACTCTTATTTTTATCCTTTTTACTATTATTATTATCATTATAACTATTATTTTCTGCCTTATTCCTACTTTTATTGTGTAATAACTCTTATTTTTATCCTTATTTCTATTATTATTATCGTAATAACTATTTTTTGAGCCTTATCACTATTATTATTATATAAATAACTTTTATTTTTATCCTTAGTCCTATTTTGATTATCGTAATAACTCTCATTTTTATCCTTATAACTATTATTATTATCGTAATAACTCTTACTTTTGTCGTTATTCCTATTTTATCATCATATTAACTCTTACTTTTATCCTTATTACTATTATTATTATCGTAATAACTCTTCTTTTTATCCTTGATGCTATTATTATTATAGTAATAACTCTCATTTTTATCCTTATTTCTATTATTATTATCATTATAACTATTATTTTCAGCCTTATTCCTATTTTTATCATGTAATAACTCTTTTTTTTATCCTTCTTACTATTATTATTATCGTAATAACTATTATTTTCAGCCTTATTACTATTATTATTATATAAATAGCTCTTATTTTTATCCTTATTCCTATTTTTATTGTCGTATTAACTCTTACTTTTATCCTTATTACTATTACTATTATCGTAATAACTCTTATTTTTGTCCTTATTCCTATTTTATCATCATATTAACTCTTACTTTTATCCTTATTACTATTATTATTATCGTAATAACTCTTATTTTTATCCTTACTTCTATTATTATTATCGAAATAACTCTTATTTTTATCCTTATTTCCATTATTATTATCATTATAACTATTATTTTCAGCCTTATTCCTATTTTTATTGTGTAATAACTCTTATTTTTATCCTTTTTACTATTATTATTATCGTAATAACTATTATTTTCAGCCTTATTACTATTATTATTATATAAATAGCTCTTATTTTTATCCTTATTACTATTATTATTATCGTAATAACTCTTATTTTTATCCTTACAACTATTATTATTATCGTAATAACTCTTATTTTTGTCCTTATTCCTCTTTTATCATCGTATTAACTCTTACGTTTATCCTTATTACTATAATTATTATCGTAATAACTCTTATTTTTATCCTTATTACTATTATTATTATCATTATAACTATTATTTTCAGCCTTATTCCTATTTTAATTATGTAAGAACTCTTATTTTTATCCTAATTTCTATTATTATTATCGTAATAACTCTTATTTTTACCCTTATAACTATTATTATTATCGTAATAACTCTTATTTTTGTCCTTATTCCTATTTTATCGTCATATTAACTCTTACTTTTATCCTTATTTCTATTATTATTATCGAAATAACTCTTATTTTTATCCTTATTTCTATTATTATTATCATTATAACTATTATTTGCAGCCTTATTCCTATTTTTATCATGTAATAACTCTTATTTTTATCCTTATTACTATTATTATTATCGTAATAACTCTTATTTTTATCCTTATTACTATTATTATTATCGTAATAACTCTTATTTTTATCCTTAGTCCTATTTTTGTTATCGTAATAACTCTCATTTTTATCCTTATAACTATTATTATTATCGTAATAACTCTTACTTTTGTCGTTATTCCTATTTTATCATCATATTAACTCTTACTTTTATCCTTATTACTATTATTATTATCGTAATAACTCTTCTTTTTATCCTTGATGCTATTATTATTATAGTAATAACTCTCATTTTTATCCTTATTTCTATTATTATTATCATTATAACTATTATTTTCAGCCTTATTCCTATTTTTATCATGTAATAACTCTTTTTTTTATCCTTCTTACTATTATTATTATCGTAATAACTATTATTTTCAGCCTTATTACTATTATTATTATATAAATAGCTCTTATTTTTATCCTTATTCCTATTTTTATTGTCGTATTAACTCTTACTTTTATCCTTATTACTATTATTATTATCGTAATAACTCTTACTTTTGTCCTTATTCCTATTTTATCATCATATTAACTCTTACTTTTATCCTTATTACTATTATTATTATCGTAATAACTCTTATTTTTATCCTTATTTCTATTATTACTATCGAAATAACTCTTACTTTTATCCTTATTTCTATTATTATTATCATTATAACTATTACTTTCAGCCATATTCCTATTTTTATTATGTAATAACTCTTATTTTTATCCTAATTTCTATTATTATTATCGTAATAACTCTTATTTTTATCCTTATTACTATTATTATTATCGTAATAACTCTTATTTTTATCCTTATTACTATTATTATTATCGTAATAGCTCTTATTTTTATCCTTATTACTATTATGGTTATCGTAATAACTCTCATTTTTGTCCTTATTCCTATTTTATCATCATATTAACTCTTACTTTTATCCTTATTACTATTATTATTATGATTATAACTATTATTTTCAGCCTTATTCCTATTTTAATTATGTAAGAACTCTTATTTTTATCCTAATTTCTATTATTATTATCGTAATAACTCTTATTTTTACCCTTATAACTATTATTATTATCGTAATAACTCTTATTTTTGTCCTTATTCCTATTTTATCGTCATATTAACTCTTACTTTTATCCTTATTTCTATTATTATTATCGAAATAACTCTTATTTTTATTCTTATTTCTATTATTATTATCATTATAACTATTATTTGCAGCCTTATTCCTATTTTTATCATGTAATAACTCTTATTTTTATCCTTATTACTATTATTATTATCGTAATAACTCTTATTTTTATCCTTATTACTATTATTATTATCGTAATAACTCTTATTTTTATCCTTTTTACTATTATTATTATCATTATAACTATTATTTTCTGCCTTATTCCTACTTTTATTGTGTAATAACTCTTATTTTTATCCTTATTTCTATTATTATTATCGTAATAACTATTTTTTGAGCCTTATCACTATTATTATTATATAAATAACTTTTATTTTTATCCTTAGTCCTATTTTGATTATCGTAATAACTCTCATTTTTATCCTTATAACTATTATTATTATCGTAATAACTCTTACTTTTGTCGTTATTCCTATTTTATCATCATATTAACTCTTACTTTTATCCTTATTACTATTATTATTATCGTAATAACTCTTCTTTTTATCCTTGATGCTATTATTATTATAGTAATAACTCTCATTTTTATCCTTATTTCTATTATTATTATCATTATAACTATTATTTTCAGCCTTATTCCTATTTTTATCATGTAATAACTCTTTTTTTTATCCTTCTTACTATTATTATTATCGTAATAACTATTATTTTCAGCCTTATTACTATTATTATTATATAAATAGCTCTTATTTTTATCCTTATTCCTATTTTTATTGTCGTATTAACTCTTACTTTTATCCTTATTACTATTACTATTATCGTAATAACTCTTATTTTTGTCCTTATTCCTATTTTATCATCATATTAACTCTTACTTTTATCCTTATTACTATTATTATTATCGTAATAACTCTTATTTTTATCCTTACTTCTATTATTATTATCGAAATAACTCTTATTTTTATCCTTATTTCCATTATTATTATCATTATAACTATTATTTTCAGCCTTATTCCTATTTTTATTGTGTAATAACTCTTATTTTTATCCTTTTTACTATTATTATTATCGTAATAACTATTATTTTCAGCCTTATTACTATTATTATTATATAAATAGCTCTTATTTTTATCCTTATTACTATTATTATTATCGTAATAACTCTTATTTTTATCCTTACAACTATTATTATTATCGTAATAACTCTTATTTTTGTCCTTATTCCTCTTTTATCATCGTATTAACTCTTACGTTTATCCTTATTACTATAATTATTATCGTAATAACTCTTATTTTTATCCTTATTACTATTATTATTATCATTATAACTATTATTTTCAGCCTTATTCCTATTTTAATTATGTAAGAACTCTTATTTTTATCCTAATTTCTATTATTATTATCGTAATAACTCTTATTTTTACCCTTATAACTATTATTATTATCGTAATAACTCTTATTTTTGTCCTTATTCCTATTTTATCGTCATATTAACTCTTACTTTTATCCTTATTTCTATTATTATTATCGAAATAACTCTTATTTTTATCCTTATTTCTATTATTATTATCATTATAACTATTATTTGCAGCCTTATTCCTATTTTTATCATGTAATAACTCTTATTTTTATCCTTATTACTATTATTATTATCGTAATAACTCTTATTTTTATCCTTATTACTATTATTATTATCGTAATAACTCTTATTTTTATCCTTTTTACTATTATTATTATCATTATAACTATTATTTTCTGCCTTATTCCTACTTTTATTGTGTAATAACTCTTATTTTTATCCTTATTTCTATTATTATTATCGTAATAACTATTTTTTGAGCCTTATCACTATTATTATTATATAAATAACTTTTATTTTTATCCTTAGTCCTATTTTTGTTATCGTAATAACTCTCATTTTTATCCTTATAACTATTATTATTATCGTAATAACTCTTACTTTTGTCGTTATTCCTATTTTATCATCATATTAACTCTTACTTTTATCCTTATTACTATTATTATTATCGTAATAACTCTTCTTTTTATCCTTGATGCTATTATTATTATAGTAATAACTCTCATTTTTATCCTTATTTCTATTATTATTATCATTATAACTATTATTTTCAGCCTTATTCCTATTTTTATCATGTAATAACTCTTTTTTTTATCCTTCTTACTATTATTATTATCGTAATAACTATTATTTTCAGCCTTATTACTATTATTATTATATAAATAGCTCTTATTTTTATCCTTATTCCTATTTTTATTGTCGTATTAACTCTTACTTTTATCCTTATTACTATTATTATTATCGTAATAACTCTTACTTTTGTCCTTATTCCTATTTTATCATCATATTAACTCTTACTTTTATCCTTATTACTATTATTATTATCGTAATAACTCTTATTTTTATCCTTATTTCTATTATTACTATCGAAATAACTCTTACTTTTATCCTTATTTCTATTATTATTATCATTATAACTATTACTTTCAGCCATATTCCTATTTTTATTATGTAATAACTCTTATTTTTATCCTAATTTCTATTATTATTATCGTAATAACTCTTATTTTTATCCTTATTACTATTATTATTATCGTAATAACTCTTATTTTTATCCTTATTACTATTATTATTATCGTAATAGCTCTTATTTTTATCCTTATTACTATTATGGTTATCGTAATAACTCTCATTTTTGTCCTTATTCCTATTTTATCATCATATTAACTCTTACTTTTATCCTTATTACTATTATTATTATGATTATAACTATTATTTTCAGCCTTATTCCTATTTTAATTATGTAAGAACTCTTATTTTTATCCTAATTTCTATTATTATTATCGTAATAACTCTTATTTTTACCCTTATAACTATTATTATTATCGTAATAACTCTTATTTTTGTCCTTATTCCTATTTTATCGTCATATTAACTCTTACTTTTATCCTTATTTCTATTATTATTATCGAAATAACTCTTATTTTTATCCTTATTTCTATTATTATTATCATTATAACTATTATTTGCAGCCTTATTCCTATTTTTATCATGTAATAACTCTTATTTTTATCCTTATTACTATTATTATTATCGTAATAACTCTTATTTTTATCCTTATTACTATTATTATTATCGTAATAACTCTTATTTTTATCCTTTTTACTATTATTATTATCATTATAACTATTATTTTCTGCCTTATTCCTACTTTTATTGTGTAATAACTCTTATTTTTATCCTTATTTCTATTATTATTATCGTAATAACTATTTTTTGAGCCTTATCACTATTATTATTATATAAATAACTTTTATTTTTATCCTTAGTCCTATTTTTGTTATCGTAATAACTCTCATTTTTATCCTTATAACTATTATTATTATCGTAATAACTCTTACTTTTGTCGTTATTCCTATTTTATCATCATATTAACTCTTACTTTTATCCTTATTACTATTATTATTATCGTAATAACTCTTCTTTTTATCCTTGATGCTATTATTATTATAGTAATAACTCTCATTTTTATCCTTATTTCTATTATTATTATCATTATAACTATTATTTTCAGCCTTATTCCTATTTTTATCATGTAATAACTCTTTTTTTTATCCTTCTTACTATTATTATTATCGTAATAACTATTATTTTCAGCCTTATTACTATTATTATTATATAAATAGCTCTTATTTTTATCCTTATTCCTATTTTTATTGTCGTATTAACTCTTACTTTTATCCTTATTACTATTATTATTATCGTAATAACTCTTACTTTTGTCCTTATTCCTATTTTATCATCATATTAACTCTTACTTTTATCCTTATTACTATTATTATTATCGTAATAACTCTTATTTTTATCCTTATTTCTATTATTACTATCGAAATAACTCTTACTTTTATCCTTATTTCTATTATTATTATCATTATAACTATTACTTTCAGCCATATTCCTATTTTTATTATGTAATAACTCTTATTTTTATCCTAATTTCTATTATTATTATCGTAATAACTCTTATTTTTATCCTTATTACTATTATTATTATCGTAATAACTCTTATTTTTATCCTTATTACTATTATTATTATCGTAATAGCTCTTATTTTTATCCTTATTACTATTATGGTTATCGTAATAACTCTCATTTTTGTCCTTATTCCTATTTTATCATCATATTAACTCTTACTTTTATCCTTATTACTATTATTATTATGATTATAACTATTATTTTCAGCCTTATTCCTATTTTAATTATGTAAGAACTCTTATTTTTATCCTAATTTCTATTATTATTATCGTAATAACTCTTATTTTTACCCTTATAACTATTATTATTATCGTAATAACTCTTATTTTTGTCCTTATTCCTATTTTATCGTCATATTAACTCTTACTTTTATCCTTATTTCTATTATTATTATCGAAATAACTCTTATTTTTATTCTTATTTCTATTATTATTATCATTATAACTATTATTTGCAGCCTTATTCCTATTTTTATCATGTAATAACTCTTATTTTTATCCTTATTACTATTATTATTATCGTAATAACTATTATTTTCAGCCTTATTACTATTATTATTATATAAATAGCTCTTACTTTTATCCTTATTACTATTATTATTATCGTAATAACTATTATTTTCAGCTTTATTACTATTATTATTATATAAATAGCTCTTATTTTTATCCTTATTCCAATTTCTATTGTCGTATTAACTCTTACTTTTATCCTTATTACTATTACTATTATCGTAATAACTCTTACTTTTGTCCTTATTCCTATTTTATCATCATATTAACTCTTACTTTTATCCTTATTACTATTATTATTATCGTAATAACTCTTATTTTTATCCTTACTTCTATTATTATTATCGAAATAACTCTTATTTTTATCCTTATTTCCATTATTATTATCATTATAACTATTATTTTCAGCCTTATTCCTATTTTTATTGTGTAATAACTCTTATTTTTATCCTTTTTACTATTATTATTATCGTAATAACTATTATTTTCAGCCTTATTACTATTATTATTATATAAATAGCTCTTATTTTTATCCTTATTACTATTATTATTATCGTAATAACTCTTATTTTTATCCTTACAACTATTATTATTATCGTAATAACTCTTATTTTTGTCCTTATTCCTCTTTTATCATCGTATTAACTCTTACGTTTATCCTTATTACTATAATTATTATCGTAATAACTCTTATTTTTATCCTTATTACTATTATTATTATCATTATAACTATTATTTTCAGCCTTATTCCTATTTTAATTATGTAAGAACTCTTATTTTTATCCTAATTTCTATTATTATTATCGTAATAACTCTTATTTTTACCCTTATAACTATTATTATTATCGTAACAACTCTTATTTTTGTCCTTATTCCTATTTTATCGTCATATTAACTCTTACTTTTATCCTTATTACTATTATTATTATGGTAATAACTATTATTTTCAGCCTTATCACAATTATTATTATATAAATATCTCTTATTTTTATCCTTACTCCTATTTTTATTATCGTAATAACTCTTATTTTTGTCCTTATTCCTATTTTATCATCGTATTAACTCTTACTTTTATCCTTATTACTATTATTATTATCGTAATAACTATTATTTTCAGCTTTATTACTATTATTATTATATAAATAGCTCTTATTTTTATCCTTATTCCAATTTCTATTATCGTAATAACTCTCATTTTTATCCTTATAACTATTATTATTATCGTAATAACTCTTACTTTTGTCGTTATTCCCATTTATCATCGTATTAACTCTTACTTTTATCCTTATTACTATTATTATTATCGTAATAACTATTATTTTCAGCTTTATTACTATTATTATTATATAAATAGCTCTTATTTTTATCCTTATTCCAATTTCTATTATCGTAATAACTCTCATTTTTATCCTTATAACTATTATTATTATCGTAATAACTCTTATTTTTGTCCTCATTCCTATTTTATCATCATATTAACTCTTACTTTTATCCTTATTACTATTATTATTATCGTAATAGCTATTATTTTCAGCCTTATCACTATTATTATTATATAAATAACTCTTATTTTTATCCTTATTACTATTATTATTATCGTAATAACTCTTATTTTTATCCTTACAACTATTATTATTATCGCAATAACTCTTATTTTTGTCCTTATTCCTCTTTTATCATCGTATTAACTCTTACCTTTATCCTTATTACTATAATTATTATCGTAATAACTCTTATTTTTATCCTTATTTCTATTATTATTATCATTATAACTATTATTTTCAGCCTTATTCCTATTTTTATCATGTAATAACTTTTTTTTTTATCCTTCTTACTATTATTATTATCGTAATAACTATTATTTTCAGCCTTATTACTATTATTATTATATAAATAGCTCTTATTTTTATCCTGATTCCAATTTCTATTATCGTAATAACTCTTATTTTTGTCCTTATTCCTATTTTATCGTCATATTAACTCTTACTTTTATCCTTATTACTATTATTATTATGGTAATAACTATTATTTTCAGCCTTATCACAATTATTATTATATAAATAACTCTTATTTTTATCCTTACTCCTATTTTTATTGTGTAATAACTCTTATTTTTATCCTTTTTACTATTATTATTATCGTAATAACTATTATTTTCAGCCTTATTACTATTATTATTATATAAATAGCTCTTATTTTTATCCTTATTCCAATTTCTATTATCGTAATAACTCTTATTTTTGCCCTTATAACTATTACTATTATCGTAATAACTCTTATTTTTGTCCTCATTCCTATTTTATCATCATATTAACTCTTACTTTTATCCTTATTACTATTATTATTATCGTAATAACTATTATTTTCAGCCTTATCACTATTATTATTATATAAATAACTCTTATTTTTATCCTTATTACTATTATTATTATCGTAATAACTCTTATTTTTATCCTTACAACTATTATTATTATCGCAATAACTCTTATTTTTGTCCTTATTCCTCTTTTATCATCGTATTAACTCTTACCTTTATCCTTATTACTATAATTATTATCGTAATAACTCTTATTTTTATCCTTATTTCTATTATTATTATCATTATAACTATTATTTTCAGCCTTATTCCTATTTTTATCATGTAATAACTCTTTTTTTTATCCTTCTTACTATTATTATTATCGTAATAACTATTATTTTCAGCCTTATTACTATTATTATTATATAAATAGCTCTTATTTTTATCCTGATTCCAATTTCTATTATCGTAATAACTCTTATTTTTGTCCTTATTCCTATTTTATCGTCATATTAACTCTTACTTTTATCCTTATTACTATTATTATTATGGTAATAACTATTATTTTCAGCCTTATCACAATTATTATTATATAAATAACTCTTATTTTTATCCTTACTCCTATTTTTATTATCGTAATAACTCTTATTTTTGTCCTTATTCCTATTTTATCATTGTATTAACTCTTACTTTTATCCTTATTACTATTATTATTATCGTAATAACTATTATTTTCAGCTTTATTACTATTATTATTATATAAATAGCTCTTATTTTTATCCTTATTCCAATTTCTATTATCGTAATAACTCTCATTTTTATCCTTATAACTATTATTATTATCGTAATAACTCTTACTTTTGTCGTTATTCCTATTTTATCATCCTATTAACTCTTACTTTTATCCTTATTACTATTATTATTATCGTAATAACTATTATTTTCAGCTTTATTACTATTATTATTATATAAATAGCTCTTATTTTTATCCTTATTCCAATTTCTATTATCGTAATAACTCTCATTTTTATCCTTATAACTATTATTATCATCGTAATAACTCTTACTTTTGTCGTTATTCCTATTTTATCATCATATTAACTCTTACTTTTATCCTTATTACTATTATTATTATCGTAATAACTATTATTTTCAGCCTTATTACTATTATTATTATATAAATAGCTCTTATTTTTATCCTTATTCCAATTTCTATTATCGTAATAACTCTTATTTTTACCCTTATAACTATTACTATTATCGTAATAACTCTTATTTTTGTCCTTATTCCTATTTTATCATCATATTAACTCTTACTTTTATCCTTATTACTATTATTATTATCGTAATAACTCTTATTTTTATCCTTATTTCTATTATTATTATCGAAATAACTCTTATTTTTATCCTTATTTCTATTATTATTATCATTATAACTATTATTTGCAGCCTTATTCCTATTTTTATCATGTAATATATCTTATTTTTATCCTTATTACTATTATTATTATCGTAATAACTCTTATTTTTATTCTTATTACTATTATTATTATCGTAGTAACTCTTATTTTTATCCTTATTCCTATTTTTATTGTCGTATTAACTCTTACTTTTATCCTTATTACTATTATTATTATCGTAATAACTATTTTTTGAGCCTTATCACTATTATTATTATATAAATGACTCTTATTTTTATCCTTATTACTATTATTATTATCGTAATAACTCTTATTTTTATCCTTACAACTATTATTATTATCGCAATAACTCTTATTTTTGACCTTATTCCTCTTTTATCATCGTATTAACTCTTACCTTTATCCTTATTACTATAATTATTATCGTAATAACTCTTATTTTTATCCTTATTTCTATTATTATTATCATTATAACTATTATTTTCAGCCTTATTCCTATTTTTATCATTAATAACTCTTTTTTTTATCCTTCTTACTATTATTATTATCGTAATAACTATTATTTTCAGCCTTATTACTATTATTATTATATAAATAGCTCTTATTTTTATCCTGATTCCAATTTCTATTATCGTAATAACTCTTATTTTTGTCCTTATTCCTATTTTATCGTCATATTAACTCTTACTTTTATCCTTATTACTATTATTATTATGGTAATAACTATTATTTTCAGCCTTATCACAATTATTATTATATAAATAACTCTTATTTTTATCCTTACTCCTATTTTTATTATCGTAATGACTCTTATTTTTGTCCTTATTCCTATTTTATCATTGTATTAACTCTTACTTTTATCCTTATTACTATTATTATTATCGTAATAACTATTATTTTCAGCTTTATTACTATTATTATTATATAAATAGCTCTTATTTTTATCCTTATTCCAATTTCTATTATCGTAATAACTCTCATTTTTATCCTTATAACTATTATTATTATCGTAATAACTCTTACTTTTGTCGTTATTCCTATTTTATCATCGTATTAACTCTTACTTTTATCCTTATTACTATTATTATTATCGTAATAACTATTATTTTCAGCTTTATTACTATTATTATTATATAAATAGCTCTTATTTTTATCCTTATTCCAATTTCTATTATCGTAATAACTCTCATTTTTATCCTTATAACTATTATTATTATCGTAATAACTCTTACTTTTGTCGTTATTCCTATTTTATCATCATATTAACTCTTACTTTTATCCTTATTACTATTATTATTATCGTAATAACTATTATTTTCAGCCTTATTACTATTATTATTATATAAATAGCTCTTATTTTTATCCTTATTCCAATTTCTATTATCGTAATAACTCTTATTTTTACCCTTATAACTATTACTATTATCGTAATAACTCTTATTTTTGTCCTTATTCCTATTTTATCATCATATTAACTCTTACTTTTATCCTAATTTCTATTATTATTATCGTAATAACTCTTATTTTTACCCTTATAACTATTATTATTATCGTAATAACTCTTATTTTTGTCCTTATTCCTATTTTATCGTCATCTTAACTCTTACTTTTATCCTTATTACTATTATTATTATGGTAATAACTATTATTTTCAGCCTTGTCACTATTATTATTATATAAATAACTCTTATTTTTATCCTTATTCCTATTTTTATTGTCGTATTAACTCTTACTTTTATCCTTACTCCTATTTTTATTATCGTAATAACTCTTATTTTTGTCCTTATTCCTATTTTATCATCGTATTAACTCTTACTTTTATCCTTATTACTATTATTATTATCGTAATAACTATTATTTTCAGCTTTATTACTATTATTATTATATAAATAGCTCTTATTTTTATCCTTATTCCAATTTCTATTATCGTAATAACTCTCATTTTTATCCTTATAACTATTATTATTATCGTAATAACTCTTACTTTTGTCGTTATTCCTATTTTATCATCGTATTAACTCTTACTTTTATCCTTATTACTATTATTATTATCGTAATAACTATTATTTTCAGCTTTATTACTATAATTATTATATAAATAGCTCTTATTTTTATCCTTATTCCAATTTCTATTATCGTAATAACTCTCATTTTTATCCTTATAACTATTATTATTATCGTAATAACTCTTACTTTTGTCGTTATTCCTATTTTATCATCATATTAACTCTTACTTTTATCCTTATTACTATTATTATTATCGTAATAACTATTATTTTCAGCCTTATTACTATTATTATTATATAAATAGCTCTTATTTTTATCCTTATTCCAATATCTATTATCGTAATAACTCTTATTTTTACCCTTATAACTATTACTATTATCGTAATAACTCTTATTTTTGTCCTTATTCCTATTTTATCATCATATTAACTCTTACTTTTATCCTTATTACTATTATTATTATCGTAATAACTCTTATTTTTATCCTTATTTCTATTATTATTATCGAAATAACTCTTATTTTTATCCTTATTTCTATTATTATTATCATTATAACTATTATTTGCAGCCTTATTCCTATTTTTATCATGTAATATATCTTATTTTTATCCTTATTACTATTATTATTATCGTAATAACTCTTATTTTTATTCTTATTACTATTATTATTATCGTAGTAACTCTTATTTTTATCCTTATTCCTATTTTTATTGTCGTATTAACTCTTTCTTTTTTCCTTATTACTATTATTATTATCGTAATAACTATTTTTTGAGCCTTATCACTATTATTATTATATAAATGACTCTTATTTTTATCCTTATTACTATTATTATTATCGTAATAACTCTTATTTTTATCCTTACAACTATTATTATTATCGCAATAACTCTTATTTTTGACCTTATTCCTCTTTTATCATCGTATTAACTCTTACCTTTATCCTTATTACTATAATTATTATCGTAATAACTCTTATTTTTATCCTTATTTCTATTATTATTATCATTATAACTATTATTTTCAGCCTTATTCCTATTTTTATCATTAATAACTCTTTTTTTTATCCTTCTTACTATTATTATTATCGTAATAACTATTATTTTCAGCCTTATTACTATTATTATTATATAAATAGCTCTTATTTTTATCCTGATTCCAATTTCTATTATCGTAATAACTCTTATTTTTGTCCTTATTCCTATTTTATCGTCATATTAACTCTTACTTTTATCCTTATTACTATTATTATTATGGTAATAACTATTATTTTCAGCCTTATCACAATTATTATTATATAAATAACTCTTATTTTTATCCTTACTCCTATTTTTATTATCGTAATGACTCTTATTTTTGTCCTTATTCCTATTTTATCATTGTATTAACTCTTACTTTTATCCTTATTACTATTATTATTATCGTAATAACTATTATTTTCAGCTTTATTACTATTATTATTATATAAATAGCTCTTATTTTTATCCTTATTCCAATTTCTATTATCGTAATAACTCTCATTTTTATCCTTATAACTATTATTATTATCGTAATAACTCTTACTTTTGTCGTTATTCCTATTTTATCATCGTATTAACTCTTACTTTTATCCTTATTACTATTATTATTATCGTAATAACTATTATTTTCAGCTTTATTACTATTATTATTATATAAATAGCTCTTATTTTTATCCTTATTCCAATTTCTATTATCGTAATAACTCTCATTTTTATCCTTATAACTATTATTATTATCGTAATAACTCTTACTTTTGTCGTTATTCCTATTTTATCATCATATTAACTCTTACTTTTATCCTTATTACTATTATTATTATCGTAATAACTATTATTTTCAGCCTTATTACTATTATTATTATATAAATAGCTCTTATTTTTATCCTTATTCCAATTTCTATTATCGTAATAACTCTTATTTTTACCCTTATAACTATTACTATTATCGTAATAACTCTTATTTTTGTCCTTATTCCTATTTTATCATCATATTAACTCTTACTTTTATCCTAATTTCTATTATTATTATCGTAATAACTCTTATTTTTACCCTTATAACTATTATTATTATCGTAATAACTCTTATTTTTGTCCTTATTCCTATTTTATCGTCATCTTAACTCTTACTTTTATCCTTATTACTATTATTATTATGGTAATAACTATTATTTTCAGCCTTGTCACTATTATTATTATATAAATAACTCTTATTTTTATCCTTATTCCTATTTTTATTGTCGTATTAACTCTTACTTTTATCCTTACTCCTATTTTTATTATCGTAATAACTCTTATTTTTGTCCTTATTCCTATTTTATCATCGTATTAACTCTTACTTTTATCCTTATTACTATTATTATTATCGTAATAACTATTATTTTCAGCTTTATTACTATTATTATTATATAAATAGCTCTTATTTTTATCCTTATTCCAATTTCTATTATCGTAATAACTCTCATTTTTATCCTTATAACTATTATTATTATCGTAATAACTCTTACTTTTGTCGTTATTCCTATTTTATCATCGTATTAACTCTTACTTTTATCCTTATTACTATTATTATTATCGTAATAACTATTATTTTCAGCTTTATTACTATAATTATTATATAAATAGCTCTTATTTTTATCCTTATTCCAATTTCTATTATCGTAATAACTCTCATTTTTATCCTTATAACTATTATTATTATCGTAATAACTCTTACTTTTGTCGTTATTCCTATTTTATCATCATATTAACTCTTACTTTTATCCTTATTACTATTATTATTATCGTAATAACTATTATTTTCAGCCTTATTACTATTATTATTATATAAATAGCTCTTATTTTTATCCTTATTCCAATATCTATTATCGTAATAACTCTTATTTTTACCCTTATAACTATTACTATTATCGTAATAACTCTTATTTTTGTCCTTATTCCTATTTTATCATCATATTAACTCTTACTTTTATCCTTATTACTATTATTATTATCGTAATAACTCTTATTTTTATCCTTATTTCTATTATTATTATCGAAATAACTCTTATTTTTATCCTTCTTTCTATTATTATTATCATTATAACTATTATTTGCAGCCTTATTCCTATTTTTATCATGTAATATATCTTATTTTTATCCTTATTACTATTATTATTATCGTAATAACTCTTATTTTTATTCTTATTACTATTATTATTATCGTAGTAACTCTTATTTTTATCCTTATTCCTATTTTTATTGTCGTATTAACTCTTTCTTTTTTCCTTATTACTATTATTATTATCGTAATAACTATTTTTTGAGCCTTATCACTATTATTATTATATAAATGACTCTTATTTTTATCCTTATTACTATTATTATTATCGTAATAACTCTTATTTTTATCCTTACAACTATTATTATTATCGCAATAACTCTTATTTTTGTCCTTATTCCTCTTTTATCATCGTATTAACTCTTACTTTTATCCTTATTACTATAATTATTATCGTAATAACTCCTATTTTTATCCTTATTACTATTATTATTATGATTGTAACTATTATTTTCCGCCTTATTCCTATTTTAATTACGTAAGAACTCTTATTTTTATCCTAATTTCTATTATTATTATCGTAATAACTCTTATTTTTACCCTTATAACTATTATTATTATCGTAATAACTCTTATTTTTGTCCTTATTCCTATTTTATCGTCATCTTAACTCTTACTTTTATCCTTATTACTATTATTATTATGGTAATAACTATTATTTTCAGCCTTGTCACTATTATTATTATATAAATAACTCTTATTTTTATCCTTATTCCTATTTTTATTGTCGTATTAACTCTTACTTTTATCCTTACTCCTATTTTTATTATCGTAATAACTCTTATTTTTGTCCTTATTCCTATTTTATCATCGTATTAACTCTTACTTTTATCCTTATTACTATTATTATAATCGTAATAACTATTATTTTCAGCTTTATTACTATTATTATTATATAAATAGCTCTTATTTTTATCCGTATTCCAATTTCTATTATCGTAATAACTCTCATTTTTATCCTTATAACTATTATTATTATCGTAATAACTCTTACTTTTGTCGTTATTCCTATTTTATCATCATATTAACTCTTACTTTTATCCTTATTACTATTATTATTATCGTAATAACTATTATTTTCAGCCTTATTACTATTATTATTATATAAATAGCTCTTATTTTTATCCTTATTCCAATTTCTATTATCGTAATAACTCTTATTTTTACCCTTATAACTATTACTATTATCGTAATAACTCTTATTTTTGTCCTTATTCCTATTTTATCATCATATTAACTCTTACTTTTATCCTTATTACTATTATTATTATCGTAATAACTCTTATTTTTATCCTTATTTCTATTATTATTATCGAAATAACTCTTATTTTTATCCTTATTTCTATTATTATTATCATTATAACTATTATTTGCAGCCTTATTCCTATTTTTATCATGTAATATATCTTATTTTTATCCTTATTACTATTATTATTATCGTAATAACTCTTATTTTTATTCTTATTACTATTATTATTATCGTAATAACTCTTATTTTTATCCTTATTCCTATTTTTATTGTCGTATTAACTCTTTCTTTTTTCCTTATTACTATTATTATTATCGTAATAACTATTTTTTGAGCCTTATCACTATTATTATTATATAAATGACTCTTATTTTTATCCTTATTACTATTATTATTATCGTAATAACTCTTATTTTTATCCTTACAACTATTATTATTATCGCAATAACTCTTATTTTTGTCCTTATTCCTCTTTTATCATCGTATTAACTCTTACTTTTATCCTTATTACTATAATTATTATCGTAATAACTCCTATTTTTATCCTTATTACTATTATTATTATGATTGTAACTATTATTTTCCGCCTTATTCCTATTTTAATTATGTAAGAACTCTTATTTTTATCCTAATTTCTATTATTATTATCGTAATAACTCTTATTTTTACCCTTATAACTATTATTATTATCGTAATAACTCTTATTTTTGTCCTTATTCCTATTTTATCGTCATCTTAACTCTTACTTTTATCCTTATTACTATTATTATTATGGTAATAACTCTTATTTTTATCCTTATTTCTATTATTATTATCGAAATAACTCTTATTTTTATCCTTATTTCTATTATTATTATCATTATAACTATTATTTGCAGCCTTATTCCTATTTTTATCATGTAATATATCTTATTTTTATCCTTATTACTATTATTATTATCGTAATAACTCTTATTTTTAATCTTATTACTATTATTATTATCGTAGTAACTCTTATTTTTATCCTTATTCCTATTTTTATTGTCGTATTAACTCTTTCTTTTTTCCTTATTACTATTATTATTATCGTAATAACTATTTTTTGAGCCTTATCACTATTATTATTATATAAATGACTCTTATTTTTATCCTTATTACTATTATTATTATCGTAATAACTCTTATTTTTATCCTTACAACTATTATTATTATCGCAATAACTCTTATTTTTGTCCTTATTCCTCTTTTATCATCGTATTAACTCTTACTTTTATCCTTATTACTATAATTATTATCGTAATAACTCCTATTTTTATCCTTATTACTATTATTATTATGATTGTAACTATTATTTTCCGCCTTATTCCTATTTTAATTACGTAAGAACTCTTATTTTTATCCTAATTTCTATTATTATTATCGTAATAACTCTTATTTTTACCCTTATAACTATTATTATTATCGTAATAACTCTTATTTTTGTCCTTATTCCTATTTTATCGTCATCTTAACTCTTACTTTTATCCTTATTACTATTATTATTATGGTAATAACTATTATTTTCAGCCTTGTCACTATTATTATTATATAAATAACTCTTATTTTTATCCTTATTCCTATTTTTATTGTCGTATTAACTCTTACTTTTATCCTTACTCCTATTTTTATTATCGTAATAACTCTTATTTTTGTCCTTATTCCTATTTTATCATCGTATTAACTCTTACTTTTATCCTTATTACTATTATTATAATCGTAATAACTATTATTTTCAGCTTTATTACTATTATTATTATATAAATAGCTCTTATTTTTATCCTTATTCCAATTTCTATTATCGTAATAACTCTCATTTTTATCCTTATAACTATTATTATTATCGTAATAACTCTTACTTTTGTCGTTATTCCTATTTTATCATCATATTAACTCTTACTTTTATCCTTATTACTATTATTATTATCGTAATAACTATTATTTTCAGCCTTATTACTATTATTATTATATAAATAGCTCTTATTTTTATCCTTATTCCAATTTCTATTATCGTAATAACTCTTATTTTTACCCTTATAACTATTACTATTATCGTAATAACTCTTATTTTTGTCCTTATTCCTATTTTATCATCATATTAACTCTTACTTTTATCCTTATTACTATTATTATTATCGTAATAACTCTTATTTTTATCCTTATTTCTATTATTATTATCGAAATAACTCTTATTTTTATCCTTATTTCTATTATTATTATCATTATAACTATTATTTGCAGCCTTATTCCTATTTTTATCATGTAATATATCTTATTTTTATCCTTATTACTATTATTATTATCGTAATAACTCTTATTTTTATTCTTATTACTATTATTATTATCGTAATAACTCTTATTTTTATCCTTATTCCTATTTTTATTGTCGTATTAACTCTTTCTTTTTTCCTTATTACTATTATTATTATCGTAATAACTATTTTTTGAGCCTTATCACTATTATTATTATATAAATGACTCTTATTTTTATCCTTATTACTATTATTATTATCGTAATAACTCTTATTTTTATCCTTACAACTATTATTATTATCGCAATAACTCTTATTTTTGTCCTTATTCCTCTTTTATCATCGTATTAACTCTTACTTTTATCCTTATTACTATAATTATTATCGTAATAACTCCTATTTTTATCCTTATTACTATTATTATTATGATTGTAACTATTATTTTCCGCCTTATTCCTATTTTAATTATGTAAGAACTCTTATTTTTATCCTAATTTCTATTATTATTATCGTAATAACTCTTATTTTTACCCTTATAACTATTATTATTATCGTAATAACTCTTATTTTTGTCCTTATTCCTATTTTATCGTCATCTTAACTCTTACTTTTATCCTTATTACTATTATTATTATGGTAATAACTATTATTTTCAGCCTTGTCACTATTATTATTATATAAATAACTCTTATTTTTATCCTTATTCCTCTTTTATCATCGTATTAACTCTTACTTTTATCCTTATTACTATAATTATTATCGTAATAACTCCTATTTTTATCCTTATTACTATTATTATTATGATTGTAACTATTATTTTCCGCCTTATTCCTATTTTAATTATGTAAGAACTCTTATTTTTATCCTAATTTCTATTATTATTATCGTAATAACTCTTATTTTTACCCTTATAACTATTACTATTATCGTAATAACTCTTATTTTTGTCCTTATTCCTATTTTATCATCATATTAACTCTTACTTTTATCCTTATTACTATTATTATTATCGTAATAACTCTTATTTTTATCCTTATTTCTATTATTATTATCGAAATAACTCTTATTTTTATCCTTATTTCTATTATTATTATCATTATAACTATTATTTGCAGCCTTATTCCCATTTTTATCATGTAATATATCTTATTTTTATCCTTATTACTATTATTATTATCGTAATAACTCTTATTTTTATTCTTATTACTATTATTATTATCGTAATAACTCTTATTTTTATCCTTATTCCTATTTTTATTGTCGTATTAACTCTTTCTTTTTTCCTTATTACTATTATTATTATCGTAATAACTATTTTTTGAGCCTTATCACTATTATTATTATATAAATGACTCTTATTTTTATCCTTATTACTATTATTATTATCGTAATAACTCTTATTTTTATCCTTACAACTATTATTATTATCGCAATAACTCTTATTTTTGTCCTTATTCCTCTTTTATCATCGTATTAACTCTTACTTTTATCCTTATTACTATAATTATTATCGTAATAACTCCTATTTTTATCCTTATTACTATTATTATTATGATTGTAACTATTATTTTCCGCCTTATTCCTATTTTAATTATGTAAGAACTCTTATTTTTATCCTAATTTCTATTATTATTATCGTAATAACTCTTATTTTTACCCTTATAACTATTATTATTATCGTAATAACTCTTATTTTTGTCCTTATTCCTATTTTATCGTCATCTTAACTCTTACTTTTATCCTTATTACTATTATTATTATGGTAATAACTATTATTTTCAGCCTTGTCACTATTATTATTATATAAATAACTCTTATTTTTATCCTTATTCCTCTTTTATCATCGTATTAACTCTTACTTTTATCCTTATTACTATAATTATTATCGTAATAACTCCTATTTTTATCCTTATTACTATTATTATTATGATTGTAACTATTATTTTCCGCCTTATTCCTATTTTAATTATGTAAGAACTCTTATTTTTATCCTAATTTCTATTATTATTATCGTAATAACTCTTATTTTTACCCTTATAACTATTACTATTATCGTAATAACTCTTATTTTTGTCCTTATTCCTATTTTATCATCATATTAACTCTTACTTTTATCCTTATTACTATTATTATTATCGTAATAACTCTTATTTTTATCCTTATTTCTATTATTATTATCGAAATAACTCTTATTTTTATCCTTATTTCTATTATTATTATCATTATAACTATTATTTGCAGCCTTATTCCCATTTTTATCATGTAATATATCTTATTTTTATCCTTATTACTATTATTATTATCGTAATAACTCTTATTTTTATTCTTATTACTATTATTATTATCGTAATAACTCTTATTTTTATCCTTATTCCTATTTTTATTGTCGTATTAACTCTTTCTTTTTTCCTTATTACTATTATTATTATCGTAATAACTATTTTTTGAGCCTTATCACTATTATTATTATATAAATGACTCTTATTTTTATCCTTATTACTATTATTATTATCGTAATAACTATTATTTTCAGCCTTGTCACTATTATTATTATATAAATAACTCTTATTTTTATCCTTATTCCTATTTTTATTGTCGTATTAACTCTTACTTTTATCCTTACTCCTATTTTTATTATCGTAATAACTCTTATTTTTGTCCTTATTCCTATTTTATCATCGTATTAACTCTTACTTTTATCCTTATTACTATTATTATTATCGTAATAACTATTTTTTGAGCCTTATCACTATTACTATTATATAAATAACTCTTATTTTTATCCTTATTCCTATTTTTATTGTCGTATTAACTCTTACTTTTATCCTTACTCCTATTTTTATTATCGTAATAACTCTTATTTTTGTCCTTATTCCTATTTTATCATCGTATTAACTCTTACTTTTATCCTTATTACTATTATTATTATCGTAATAACTATTATTTTCAGCTTTATTACTATTATTATTATATAAATAGCTCTTATTTTTATCCTTATTCCAATTTCTATTATCGTAATAACTCTCATTTTTATCCTTATAACTATTACTATTATCGTAATAACTCTTACTTTTGTCGTTATTCCTATTTTATCATCATATTAACTCTTACTTTTATCCTTATTACTATTATTATTATCGTAATAACTATTATTTTCAGCCTTATTACTATTATTATTATATAAATAGCTCTTATTTTTATCCTTATTCCAATTTCTATTATCGTAATAACTCTTATTTTTACCCTTATAACTATTACTATTATCGTAATAACCCTTATTTTTGTCCTTATTCCTATTTTATCATCATATTAACTCTTACTTTTATCCTTATTACTATTATTATTATCGTAATAACTCTTATTTTTATCCTTATTTCTATTATTATTATCGAAATAACTCTTATTTTTATCCTTATTTCTATTATTATTATCATTATAACTATTATTTGCAGCCTTATTCCTATTTTTATCATGTAATATATCTTATTTTTATCCTTATTACTATTATTATTATCGTAATAACTCTTATTTTTATTCTTATTACTATTATTATTATCGTAATAACTCTTATTTTTATCCTTATTCCTATTTTTATTGTCGTATTAAATCTTTCTTTTTTCCTTATTACTATTATTATTATCGTAATAACTATTTTTTGAGCCTTATCACTATTATTATTATATAAATGACTCTTATTTTTATCCTTATTACTATTATTATTATCGTAATAACTCTTATTTTTATCCTTACAACTATTATTATTATCGCAATAACTCTTATTTTTGTCCTTATTCCTCTTTTATCATCGTATTAACTCTTACTTTTATCCTTATTACTATAATTATTATCGTAATAACTCCTATTTTTATCCTTATTACTATTATTATTATGATTGTAACTATTATTTTCCGCCTTATTCCTATTTTAATTATGTAAGAACTCTTATTTTTATCCTAATTTCTATTATTATTATCGCAATAACTCTTATTTTTACCCTTATAACTATTATTATTATCGTAATAACTCTTATTTTTGTCCTTATTCCTATTTTATCGTCATCTTAACTCTTACTTTTATCCTTATTACTATTATTATTATGGTAATAACTATTATTTTCAGCCTTGTCACTATTATTATTATATAAATAACTCTTATTTTTATCCTTATTCCTATTTTTATTGTCGTATTAACTCTTACTTTTATCCTTACGCCTATTTTTATTATCGTAATAACTCTTATTTTTGTCCTTATTCCTATTTTATCATCGTATTAACTCTTACTTTTATCCTTATTACTATTATTATTATCGTAATAACTATTATTTTCAGCTTTATTACTATTATTATTATATAAATAGCTCTTATTTTTATCCTTATTCCAATTTCTATTATCGTAATAACTCTCATTTTTATCCTTATAACTATTATTATTATCGTAATAACTCTTACTTTTGTCGTTATTCCTATTTTATCATCATATTAACTCTTACTTTTATCCTTATTACTATTATTATTATCGTAATAACTATTATTTTCAGCCTTATTACTATTATTATTATATAAATAGCTCTTATTTTTATCCTTATTCCAATTTCTATTATCGTAATAACTCTTATTTTTACCCTTATAACTATTACTATTATCGTAATAACTCTTATTTTTGTCCTTATTCCTATTTTATCATCATATTAACTCTTACTTTTATCCTTATTACTATTATTATTATCGTAATAACTCTTATTTTTATCCTTATTTCTATTATTATTATCGAAATAACTCTTATTTTTATCCTTATTTCTATTATTATTATCATTATAACTATTATTTGCAGCCTTATTCCTATTTTTATCATGTAATATATCTTATTTTTATCCTTATTACTATTATTATTATCGTAATAACTCTTATTTTTATCCTTACAACTATTATTATTATCGCAATAACTCTTATTTTTGTCCTTATTCCTCTTTTATCATCGTATTAACTCTTACTTTTATCCTTATTACTATAATTATTATCGTAATAACTCCTATTTTTATCCTTATTACTATTATTATTATGATTGTAACTATTATTTTCCGCCTTATTCCTATTTTAATTATGTAAGAACTCTTATTTTTATCCTAATTTCTATTATTATTATCGTAATAACTCTTATTTTTACCCTTATAACTATTATTATTATCGTAATAACTCTTATTTTTGTCCTTATTCCTATTTTATCGTCATCTTAACTCTTACTTTTATCCTTATTACTATTATTATTATGGTAATAACTATTATTTTCAGCCTTGTCACTATTATTATTATATAAATAACTCTTATTTTTATCCTTATTCCTATTTTTATTGTCGTATTAACTCTTACTTTTATCCTTACTCCTATTTTTATTATCGTAATAACTCTTATTTTTGTCCTTATTCCTATTTTATCATCGTATTAACTCTTACTTTTATCCTTATTACTATTATTATTATCGTAATAACTATTATTTTCAGCTTTATTACTATTATTATTATATAAATAGCTCTTATTTTTATCCTTATTCCAATTTCTATTATCGTAATAACTCTCATTTTTATCCTTATAACTATTATTATTATCGTAATAACTCTTACTTTTGTCGTTATTCCTATTTTATCATCATATTAACTCTTACTTTTATCCTTATTACTATTATTATTATCGTAATAACTATTATTTTCAGCCTTATTACTATTATTATTATATAAATAGCTCTTATTTTTATCCTTATTCCAATTTCTATTATCGTAATAACTCTTATTTTTACCCTTATAACTATTACTATTATCGTAATAACTCTTATTTTTGTCCTTATTCCTATTTTATCATCATATTAACTCTTACTTTTATCCTTATTACTATTATTATTATCGTAATAACTCTTATTTTTATCCTTATTTCTATTATTATTATCGAAATAACTCTTATTTTTATCCTTATTTCTATTATTATTATCATTATAACTATTATTTGCAGCCTTATTCCTATTTTTATCATGTAATATATCTTATTTTTATCCTTATTACTATTATTATTATCGTAATAACTCTTATTTTTATTCTTATTACTATTATTATTATCGTAATAACTCTTATTTTTATCCTTATTCCTATTTTTATTGTCGTATTAACTCTTTCTTTTTTCCTTATTACTATTATTATTATCGTAATAACTATTTTTTGAGCCTTATCACTATTATTATTATATAAATGACTCTTATTTTTATCCTTATTACTATTATTATTATCGTAATAACTCTTATTTTTATCCTTACAACTATTATTATTATCGCAATAACTCTTATTTTTGTCCTTATTCCTCTTTTATCATCGTATTAACTCTTACTTTTACCCTTATTACTATAATTATTATCGTAATAACTCCTATTTTTATCCTTATTACTATTATTATTATGATTGTAACTATTATTTTCCGCCTTATTCCTATTTTAATTATGTAAGAACTCTTATTTTTATCCTAATTTCTATTATTATTATCGTAATAACTCTTATTTTTACCCTTATAACTATTATTATTATCGTAATAACTCTTATTTTTGTCCTTATTCCTATTTTATCGTCATCTTAACTCTTACTTTTATCCTTATTACTATTATTATTATGGTAATAACTATTATTTTCAGCCTTGTCACTATTATTATTATATAAATAACTCTTATTTTTATCCTTATTCCTATTTTTATTGTCGTATTAACTCTTACTTTTATCCTTACTCCTATTTTTATTATCGTAATAACTCTTATTTTTGTCCTTATTCCTATTTTATCATCGTATTAACTCTTACTTTTATCCTTATTACTATTATTATTATCGTAATAACTACTATTTTCAGCTTTATTACTATTATTATTATATAAATAGCTCTTATTTTTATCCTTATTCCAATTTCTATTATCGTAATAACTCTCATTTTTATCCTTATAACTATTATTATTATCGTAATAACTCTTACTTTTGTCGTTATTCCTATTTTATCATCATATTAACTCTTACTTTTATCCTTATTACTATTATTATTATCGTAATAACTATTATTTTCAGCCTTATTACTATTATTATTATATAAATAGCTCTTATTTTTATCCTTATTCCAATTTCTATTATCGTAATAACTCTCATTTTTATCCTTATAACTATTATTATTATCGTAATAACTCTTACTTTTGTCGTTATTCCTATTTTATCATCATATTAACTCTTACTTTTATCCTTATTACTATTATTATTATCGTAATAACTATTATTTTCAGCCTTATTACTATTATTATTATATAAATAGCTCTTATTTTTATCCTTATTCCAATTTCTATTATCGTAATAACTCTTATTTTTACCCTTATAACTATTACTATTATCGTAATAACTCTTATTTTTGTCCTTATTCCTATTTTATCATCATATTAACTCTTACTTTTATCCTTATTACTATTATTATAATCGTAATAACTCTTATTTTTATCCTTATTTCTATTATTATTATCGAAATAACTCTTATTTTTATCCTTATTTCTATTATTATTATCATTATAACTATTATTTGCAGCCTTATTCCTATTTTTATCATGTAATATATCTTATTTTTATCCTTATTACTATTATTATTATCGTAATAACTCTTATTTTTATTCTTATTACTATTATTATTATCGTAATAACTCTTATTTTTATCCTTATTCCTATTTTTATTGTCGTATTAACTCTTTCTCTTTTCCTTATTACTATTATTATTATCGTAATAACTATTTTTTGAGCCTTATCACTATTATTATTATATAAATGACTCTTATTTTTATCCTTATTACTATTATTATTATCGTAATAACTCTTATTTTTATCCTTACAACTATTATTATTATCGCAATAACTCTTATTTTTGTCCTTATTCCTCTTTTATCATCGTATTAACTCTTACTTTTATCCTTATTACTATAATTATTATCGTAATAACTCCTATTTTTATCCTTATTACTATTATTATTATGATTGTAACTATTATTTTCCGCCTTATTCCTATTTTAATTATGTAAGAACTCTTATTTTTATCCTAATTTCTATTATTATTATCGTAATAACTCTTATTTTTACCCTTATAACTATTATTATTATCGTAATAACTCTTATTTTTGTCCTTATTCCTATTTTATCGTCATCTTAACTCTTACTTTTATCCTTATTACTATTATTATTATGGTAATAACTATTATTTTCAGCCTTGTCACTATTATTATTATATAAATAACTCTTATTTTTATCCTTATTCCTATTTTTATTGTCGTATTAACTCTTACTTTTATCCTTATTACTATTATTATTATCGTAATAACTCTTATTTTTGTCCTTATTCCTATTTTATCATCATATTAACTCTTACTTTTATCCTTATTACTATTATTATTATCGTAATAACTCTTATTTTTATCCTTATTTCTATTATTATTATCATTATAACTATTATTTTCAGCCTTATTCCTATTTTTATTGTGTAATAACTCTTATTTTTATCCTTATTACTATTATTATTATCGTAATAACTATTTTTTGAGCCTTATCACTATTACTATTATATAAATAACTCTTATTTTTATCCTTATTCCTATTTTTATTATCGTAATAACTCTCATTTTTATCCTTATAACTATTATTATTATCGTAATAACTCTTATTTTTGTCGTTATTCCTATTTTATCATCATATTAACTCTTACTTTTATCCTTATTACTATTATTATTATCGTAATAACTCTTATTTTTATCCTTTTTACTATTATTATTATCATTATAACTATTATTTTCTGCCTTATTCCTATTTTTATTGTGTAATAACTCTTATTTTTATCCTTATTACTATTATTATTATCGTAATAACTATTTTTTGAGCCTTATCGCTATTATTATTATATAAATAACTTTTATTTTTATCCTTATTCCTATTTTTATTATCGTAATAACTCTCATTTTTATCCTTATAGCTATTATTATTATCATTATAACTATTATTTTCAGCCTTATTCCTATTTTTATCATGTAATAACTCTTACTTTTATCCTTATTACTATTATTGTTATCGTAATAACTCTTATTTTTATCCTTATTTCTATTATTATTATCGAAATAACTCTTATTTTTATCCTTATTACTATTATTATTATGGTAATAACTATTATTTTCAGCCTTATCACAATTATTATTATATAAATAACTCTTATTTTTATCCTTACTCCTATTTTTATTATCGTAATAACTCTTATTTTTGTCCTTATTCCTATTTTATCATTGTATTAACTCTTACTTTTATCCTTATTACTATTATTATTATCGTAATAACTATTATTTTCAGCTTTATTACTATTATTATTATATAAATAGCTCTTATTTTTATCCTTATTCCAATTTCTATTATCGTAATAACTCTCATTTTTATCCTTATAACTATTATTATTATCGTAATAACTCTTACTTTTGTCGTTATTCCTATTTTATCATCATATTAACTCTTACTTTTATCCTTATTACTATTATTATTATCGTAATAACTCTTATTTTTATCCTTTTTACTATTATTATTATCATTATAACTATTATTTTCTGCCTTATTCCTATTTTTATTGTGTAATAACTCTTATTTTTATCCTTATTACTATTATTATTATCGTAATAACTATTTTTTGAGCCTTATCGCTATTATTATTATATAAATAACTTTTATTTTTATCCTTATTCCTATTTTTATTATCGTAATAACTCTCATTTTTATCCTTATAGCTATTATTATTATCGTAATAACTCTTACTTTTGTCGTTATTCCTATTTTACCATCATATTAACTCTTACTTTTATCCTTATTACTATTATTATTATCGTAATAACTCTTCTTTTTATCCTTATTTCTATTATTATTATCGAAATAACTCTTATTTTTATCCTTATTTCTATTATTATTATCGAAATAACTCTTATTTTTATCCTTATTTCTATTATTATTATCATTATAACTATTATTTGCAGCCTTATTCCTATTTTTATCATGTAATAACTCTTATTTTTATCCTTATTACTATTATTATTATCGTAATAACTCTTATTTTTATCCTTATTACTATTATTATTATCGTAATAACTCTTATTTTTATCCTTTTTACTATTATTATTATCATTATAACTATTATTTTCTGCCTTATTCCTACTTTTATTGTGTAATAACTCTTATTTTTATCCTTATTACTATTATTATTATCGTAATAACTATTTTTTGAGCCTTATCACTATTATTATTATATAAATAACTTTTATTTTTATCCTTAGTCCTATTTTTATTATCGTAATAACTCTCATTTTTATCCTTATAACTATTATTATTATCGTAATAACTCTTACTTTTGTCGTTATTCCTATTTTATCATCATATTAACTCTTACTTTTATCCTTATTACTATTATTATTATCGTAATAACGATTCTTTTTATCCTTGATGCTATTATTATTATCGTAATAACTCTCATTTTTATCCTTATTTCTATTATTATTATCATTATAACTATTATTTTCAGCCTTATTCCTATTTTTATCATGTAATAACTCTTTTTTTTATCCTTCTTACTATTATTATTATCGTAATAACTATTATTTTCAGCCTTGTCACTATTATTATTATATAAATAACTCTTATTTTTATCCTTATTCCTATTTTTATTGTCGTATTAACTCTTACTTTTATCCTTATTACTATTATTATTATCGTAATAACTCTTATTTTTGTCCTTATTCCTATTTTATCATCATATTAACTCTTACTTTTATCCTTATTACTATTATTATTATCGTAATAACTCTTATTTTTATCCTTATTTCTATTATTATTATCATTATAACTATTATTTTCAGCCTTATTCCTATTTTTATTGTGTAATAACTCTTATTTTTATCCTTATTACTATTATTATTATCGTAATAACTATTTTTTGAGCCTTATCACTATTACTATTATATAAATAACTCTTATTTTTATCCTTATTCCTATTTTTATTATCGTAATAACTCTCATTTTTATCCTTATAACTATTATTATTATCGTAATAACTCTTATTTTTGTCGTTATTCCTATTTTATCATCATATTAACTCTTACTTTTATCCTTATTACTATTATTATTATCGTAATAACTCTTATTTTTATCCTTTTTACTATTATTATTATCATTATAACTATTATTTTCTGCCTTATTCCTATTTTTATTGTGTAATAACTCTTATTTTTATCCTTATTACTATTATTATTATCGTAATAACTATTTTTTGAGCCTTATCGCTATTATTATTATATAAATAACTTTTATTTTTATCCTTATTCCTATTTTTATTATCGTAATAACTCTCATTTTTATCCTTATAGCTATTATTATTATCATTATAACTATTATTTTCAGCCTTATTCCTATTTTTATCATGTAATAACTCTTACTTTTATCCTTATTACTATTATTGTTATCGTAATAACTCTTATTTTTATCCTTATTTCTATTATTATTATCGAAATAACTCTTATTTTTATCCTTATTACTATTATTATTATGGTAATAACTATTATTTTCAGCCTTATCACAATTATTATTATATAAATAACTCTTATTTTTATCCTTACTCCTATTTTTATTATCGTAATAACTCTTATTTTTGTCCTTATTCCTATTTTATCATTGTATTAACTCTTACTTTTATCCTTATTACTATTATTATTATCGTAATAACTATTATTTTCAGCTTTATTACTATTATTATTATATAAATAGCTCTTATTTTTATCCTTATTCCAATTTCTATTATCGTAATAACTCTCATTTTTATCCTTATAACTATTATTATTATCGTAATAACTCTTACTTTTGTCGTTATTCCTATTTTATCATCATATTAACTCTTACTTTTATCCTTATTACTATTATTATTATCGTAATAACTCTTATTTTTATCCTTTTTACTATTATTATTATCATTATAACTATTATTTTCTGCCTTATTCCTATTTTTATTGTGTAATAACTCTTATTTTTATCCTTATTACTATTATTATTATCGTAATAACTATTTTTTGAGCCTTATCGCTATTATTATTATATAAATAACTTTTATTTTTATCCTTATTCCTATTTTTATTATCGTAATAACTCTCATTTTTATCCTTATAGCTATTATTATTATCGTAATAACTCTTACTTTTGTCGTTATTCCTATTTTACCATCATATTAACTCTTACTTTTATCCTTATTACTATTATTATTATCGTAATAACTCTTCTTTTTATCCTTATTTCTATTATTATTATCGAAATAACTCTTATTTTTATCCTTATTTCTATTATTATTATCGAAATAACTCTTATTTTTATCCTTATTTCTATTATTATTATCATTATAACTATTATTTGCAGCCTTATTCCTATTTTTATCATGTAATAACTCTTATTTTTATCCTTATTACTATTATTATTATCGTAATAACTCTTATTTTTATCCTTATTACTATTATTATTATCGTAATAACTCTTATTTTTATCCTTTTTACTATTATTATTATCATTATAACTATTATTTTCTGCCTTATTCCTACTTTTATTGTGTAATAACTCTTATTTTTATCCTTATTACTATTATTATTATCGTAATAACTATTTTTTGAGCCTTATCACTATTATTATTATATAAATAACTTTTATTTTTATCCTTAGTCCTATTTTTATTATCGTAATAACTCTCATTTTTATCCTTATAACTATTATTATTATCGTAATAACTCTTACTTTTGTCGTTATTCCTATTTTATCATCATATTAACTCTTACTTTTATCCTTATTACTATTATTATTATCGTAATAACGATTCTTTTTATCCTTGATGCTATTATTATTATCGTAATAACTCTCATTTTTATCCTTATTTCTATTATTATTATCATTATAACTATTATTTTCAGCCTTATTCCTATTTTTATCATGTAATAACTCTTTTTTTTATCCTTCTTACTATTATTATTATCGTAATAACTATTATTTTCAGCCTTATTACTATTATTATTATATAAATAGCTCTTATTTTTATCCTGATTCCAATTTCTATTATCGTAATAACTCTTATTTTTGCCCTTATAACTATTATTATTATCGTAATAACTCTTATTTTTATCCTTACAACTATTATTATTATCGTAATAACTCTTATTTTTGTCCTTACTCCTCTTTTATCATCGTATTAACTCTTACCTTTATCCTTATTACTATAATTATTATCGTAATAACTCTTATTTTTACCCTTATAACTATTATTATTATCGTAATAACTCTTATTTTTGTCCTTATTCCTATTTTATCGTCATATTAACTCTTACTTTTATCCTTATTACTATTATTATTATGGTAATAACTATTATTTTCAGCCTTATCACAATTATTATTATATAAATAACTCTTATTTTTATCCTTACTCCTATTTTTATTATCGTAATAACTCTTATTTTTGTCCTTATTCCTATTTTATCATCGTATTAACTCTTACTTTTATCCTTATTACTATTATTATTATCGTAATAACTATTATTTTCAGCTTTATTACTATTATTATTATATAAATAGCTCTTATTTTTATCCTTATTCCAATTTCTATTATCGTAATAACTCTCATTTTTATCCTTATAACTATTATTATTATCGTAATTACTCTTACTTTTGTCGTTATTCCTATTTTATCATCATATTAACTCTTACTTTTATCCTTATTACTATTATTATTATCGTAATAACTATTATATTCAGCCTTATTACTATTATTATTATATAAATAGCTCTTATTTTTATCCTTATTCCAATTTCTATTATCGTAATAACTCTTATTTTTACCCTTATAACTATTACTATTATCGTAATAACTCTTATTTTTGTCCTTATTCCTATTTCATCATCATATTAACTCTTACTTTTATCCTTATTACTATTATTATTATCGTAATAACTCTTATTTTTATCCTTATTTCTATTATTATTATCATTATAACTATTATTTGCAGCCTTATTCCTATTTTTATCATGTAATAACTCTTATTTTTATCCTTATTACTATTATTATTATCGTAATAACTCTTATTTTTATCCTTATTACTATTATTATTATCGTAATAACTCTTATTTTTATCCTTACTTCTATTATTATTATCGAAATAACTCTTATTTTTATCCTTATTTCCATTATTATTATCATTATAACTATTATTTTCAGCCTTATTCCTATTTTTATTGTGTAATAACTCTTATTTTTATCCTTTTTACTATTATTATTATCGTAATAACTATTATTTTCAGCCTTATTACTATTATTATTATATAAATAGCTCTTATTTTTATCCTTATTCCAATTTCTATTATCGTAATAACTCTTATTTTTGCCCTTATAACTATTACTATTATCGTAATAACTCTTATTTTTGTCCTTATTCCTATTTTATCATCATATTAACTCTTACTTTTATCCTTATTGCGATTATTATTATCGTAATAACTATTATTTTCAGCATTATTACTATTATTATTATATAAATAGCTCTTATTTTTATCCTTATTCCAATTTCTATTATCGTAATAACTCTTATTTTTATCCTTATAACTATTATTATTATCGTAATAACTCTTATTTTCATCCTTACAACTATTACTATTATCGTAATAACTCTTATTTTTGTCCTTATTCCTCTTTTATCATCGTATTAACTCTTACCTTTATCCTTATTACTATAATTATTATCGTAATAACTCTTATTTTTATCCTTATTTCTATTATTATTATCATTATAACTATTATTTTCAGCCTTATTCCTATTTTTATCATGTAATAACTCTTTTTTTTATCCTTCTTACTATTATTATTATCGTAATAACTATTATTTTCAGCCTTATTACTATTATTATTATATAAATAGCTCTTATTTTTATCCTGTTTCCAATTTCTATTATCGTAATAACTCTTATTTTTGTCCTTATTCCTATTTTATCGTCATATTAACTCTTACTTTTATCCTTATTACTATTATTATTATGGTAATAACTATTATTTTCAGCCTTATCACAATTATTATTATATAAATAACTCTTATTTTTGTCCTTACTCCTATTTTTATTATCGTAATAACTCTTGTTTTTGTCCTTATTCCTATTTTATCATTGTATTAACTCTTACTTTTATCCTTATTACTATTATTATTATCGTAATAACTATTATTTTCAGCTTTATTACTATTATTATTATATAAATAGCTCTTATTTTTATCCTTATTCCAATTTCTATTATCGTAATAACTCTCATTTTTATCCTTATAACTATTATTATTATCGTAATAACTCTTACTTTTGTCGTTATTCCTATTTTATCATCGTATTAACTCTTACTTTTATCCTTATTACTATTATTATTATCGTAATAACTATTATTTTCAGCTTTATTACTATTATTATTATATAAATAGCTCTTATTTTTATCCTTATTCCAATTTCTATTATCGTAATAACTCTCATTTTTATCCTTATAACTATTATTATTATCGTAATAACTCTTATTTTAATCCTTATTACTATTATTATTATCATTATAACTATTATTTTCAGCCGTATTCCTATTTTAATTATGTAAGAACTCTTATTTTTATCCTAATTTCTATTATTATTATCGTAATAACTCTTATTTTTATCCTTACTCCTATTTTTATTATCGTAATAACTATTATTTTCAGCTTTATTACTATTATTATTATATAAATAGCTCTTATTTTTATCCTTATTCCAATTTCTATTATCGTAATAACTCTTATTTTTACCCTTATAACTATTACTATTATCGTAATAACTCTTATTTTTGTCCTTATTCCTATTTCATCATCATATTAACTCTTACTTTTATCCTTATTACTATTATTATTATCGTAATAACTCTTATTTTTATCCTTATTTCTATTATTATTATCATTATAACTATTATTTGCAGCCTTATTCCTATTTTTATCATGTAATAACTCTTATTTTTATCCTTATTACTATTATTATTATCGTAATAACTCTTATTTTTATCCTTATTACTATTATTATTATCGTAATAACTCTTATTTTTATCCTTACTTCTATTATTATTATCGAAATAACTCTTATTTTTATCCTTATTTCCATTATTATTATCATTATAACTATTATTTTCAGCCTTATTCCTATTTTTATTGTGTAATAACTCTTATTTTTATCCTTTTTACTATTATTATTATCGTAATAACTATTATTTTCAGCCTTATTACTATTATTATTATATAAATAGCTCTTATTTTTATCCTTATTCCAATTTCTATTATCGTAATAACTCTTATTTTTGCCCTTATAACTATTACTATTATCGTAATAACTCTTATTTTTGTCCTTATTCCTATTTTATCATCATATTAACTCTTACTTTTATCCTTATTGCGATTATTATTATCGTAATAACTATTATTTTCAGCATTATTACTATTATTATTATATAAATAGCTCTTATTTTTATCCTTATTCCAATTTCTATTATCGTAATAACTCTTATTTTTATCCTTATAACTATTATTATTATCGTAATAACTCTTATTTTCATCCTTACAACTATTACTATTATCGTAATAACTCTTATTTTTGTCCTTATTCCTCTTTTATCATCGTATTAACTCTTACCTTTATCCTTATTACTATAATTATTATCGTAATAACTCTTATTTTTATCCTTATTTCTATTATTATTATCATTATAACTATTATTTTCAGCCTTATTCCTATTTTTATCATGTAATAACTCTTTTTTTTATCCTTCTTACTATTATTATTATCGTAATAACTATTATTTTCAGCCTTATTACTATTATTATTATATAAATAGCTCTTATTTTTATCCTGTTTCCAATTTCTATTATCGTAATAACTCTTATTTTTGTCCTTATTCCTATTTTATCGTCATATTAACTCTTACTTTTATCCTTATTACTATTATTATTATGGTAATAACTATTATTTTCAGCCTTATCACAATTATTATTATATAAATAACTCTTATTTTTGTCCTTACTCCTATTTTTATTATCGTAATAACTCTTGTTTTTGTCCTTATTCCTATTTTATCATTGTATTAACTCTTACTTTTATCCTTATTACTATTATTATTATCGTAATAACTATTATTTTCAGCTTTATTACTATTATTATTATATAAATAGCTCTTATTTTTATCCTTATTCCAATTTCTATTATCGTAATAACTCTCATTTTTATCCTTATAACTATTATTATTATCGTAATAACTCTTACTTTTGTCGTTATTCCTATTTTATCATCGTATTAACTCTTACTTTTATCCTTATTACTATTATTATTATCGTAATAACTATTATTTTCAGCTTTATTACTATTATTATTATATAAATAGCTCTTATTTTTATCCTTATTCCAATTTCTATTATCGTAATAACTCTCATTTTTATCCTTATAACTATTATTATTATCGTAATAACTCTTATTTTAATCCTTATTACTATTATTATTATCATTATAACTATTATTTTCAGCCGTATTCCTATTTTAATTATGTAAGAACTCTTATTTTTATCCTAATTTCTATTATTATTATCGTAATAACTCTTATTTTTATCCTTACTCCTATTTTTATTATCGTAATAACTATTATTTTCAGCTTTATTACTATTATTATTATATAAATAGCTCTTATTTTTATCCTTATTCCAATTTCTATTATCGTAATAACTCTCATTTTTATCCTTATAACTATTATTATTATCGTAATAACTCTTACTTTTGTCGTTATTCCTATTTTATCATCATATTAACTCTTACTTTTATCCTTACTACTATTATTATTATCGTAATAACTATTATTTTCAGCCTTATTACTATTATTATTATATAAATAGCTCTTATTTTTATCCTTATTCCAATTTCTATTATCGTAATAACTCTTATTTTTACCCTTATAACTATTACTATTATCGTAATAACTCTTATTTTTATCCTTACAACTATTATTATTATCGTAATAACTCTTATTTTTGTCCTTATTCCTCTTTTATCATCGTATTAACTCTTACTTTTATCCTTATTACTATAATTATTATCGTAATGACTCTTATTTTTATCCTTATTACTATTATTATTATGATTGTAACTATTATTTTCAGCCTCATTCCTATTTTAATTATGTAAGAACTCTTATTTTTCTCCTAATTTCTATTATTATTATCGTAATAACTCTTATTTTTACCCTTATAACTATTATTATTATCGTAACAACTCTTATTTTTGTCCTTATTCCTATTTTATCGTCATCTTAACTCTTACTTTTATCCTTATTACTATTATTATTATGGTAATAACTGTTATTTTCAGCCTTGTCACTATTATTATTATATAAATAACTCTTATTTTTATCCTTATTCCTATTTTTATTGTCGTATTAACTCTTACTTTTATCCTTATTACTATTATTATTATCGTAATAACTCTTATTTTTGTCCTTATTCCTATTTTATCATCATATTAACTCTTACTTTTATCCTTATTACTATTATTATTATCGTAATAACTCTTATTTTTATCCTTATTTCTATTATTACTATCGAAATAACTCTTATTTTTATCCTTATTTCTATTATTATTATCATTATAACTATTATTTTCAGCCTTATTCCTATTTTTATCATGTAATAACTCTTATTTTTATCCATATTACTATTATTATTATCGTAATAACTCTTATTTTTATCCTTATTCCTATTTTTATTGTCGTATTAACTCTTACTTTTATCCTTATTTCTATTATTATTATCATTATAACTATTACTTTCAGCCATATTCCTATTTTTATTATGTAATAACTCTTATTTTTATCCTAATTTCTGTTATTATTATCGTAATAACTCTTATTTTTATCCTTATTACTATTACTATTATCGTAATAACTCTTATTTTTATCCTTATTACTATTATTATTATCGTAATAGCTCTTATTTTTATCCTTATTACTATTATGGTTATCGTAATAACTCTCATTTTTGTCCTTATTCCTATTTTATCATCATATTAACTTTTACTTTTATCCTTATTACTATTATTATTGTGATTATAACTATTATTTTCAGCCTTATTCCTATTTTAATTATGTAAGAACTCTTATTTTTATCCTAATTTCTATTATTATTATCGTAATAACTCTTATTTTTACCCTTATAACTATTATTATTATCGTAATAACTCTTATTTTTGTCCTTATTCCTATTTTATCGTCATATTAACTCTTACTTTTATCCTTATTTCTATTATTATTATCGAAATAACTCTTATTTTTATCCTTATTTCTATTATTATTATCATTATAACTATTATTTGCAGCCTTATTCCTATTTTTATCATGTAATAACTCTTATTTTTATCCTTATTACTATTATTATTATCGTAATAACTCTTATTTTTATCCTTATTACTATTATTATTATCGTAATAACTCTTATTTTTATCCTTTTTACTATTATTATTATCATTATAACTATTATTTTCTGCCTTATTCCTACTTTTATTGTGTAATAACTCTTATTTTTATCCTTATTACTATTATTATTATCGTAATAACTATTTTTTGAGCCTTATCACTATTATTATTATATTAATAACTTTTATTTTTATCCTTAGTCCTATTTTTATTATCGTAATAACTCTCATTTTTATCCTTATAACTATTATTAATATCGTAATAACTCTTACTTTTGTCGTTATTCCTATTTTATCATCATATTAACTCTTACTTTTATCCTTATTACTATTATTATTATCGTAATAACTCTTCTTTTTATCCTTGATGCAATTATTATTATAGTAATAACTCTCATTTTTATCCTTATTTCTATTATTATTATCATTATAACTATTATTTTCAGCCTTATTCCTATTTTTATCATGTAATAACTCTTTTTTTTATCCTTCTTACTATTATTATTATCGTAATAACTATTATTTTCAGCCTTATTACTATTATTATTATATAAATAGCTCTTATTTATATCCTGATTCCAATTTCTATTATCGTAATAACTCTTATTTTTGCCCTTATAACTATTACTATTATCGTAATAACTCTTATTTTTGTCCTTATTCCTATTTTATCATCATATTAACTCTTACTTTTATCCTTATTACTATTATTATTATCGTAATAACTCTTATTTTTATCCTTACTTCTATTATTATTATCGAAATAACTCTTATTTTTATCCTTATTTCCATTATTATTATCATTATAACTATTATTTTAAGCCTTATTCCTATTTTTATTGTGTAATAACTCTTATTTTTATCCTTTTTACTATTATTATTATCGTAATAACTATTATTTTCAGCCTTATTACTATTATTATTATATAAATAGCTCTTATTTTTATCCTTATTCCAATTTCTATTATCGTAATAACTCTTATTTTTACCCTTATAACTATTGCTATTATCGTAATAACTCTTATTTTTGTCCTTATTCCTATTTTATCATCATATTAACTCTTACTTTTATCCTTATTACCATTATTATTATCGTAATAACTCTTATTTTTATCCTTATTTCTATTATTATTATCGAAATAACTCTTATTTTTATCCTTATTTCTATTATTATTATCATTATAACTATTATTTGCAGCCTTATTCCTATTTTTATCATGTAATAACTCTTATTTTTATCCTTATTACTATTATTATTATCGTAATAACTCTTATTTTTATCCTTATTACTATTATTATTATCGTAATAACTCTTATTTTTATCCTTATTACTATTATTATTATCGTAATAACTCTTATTTTTATCCTTATTACTATTATTATTATCGTAATAGCTCTTATTTTTATCCTTATAACTATTATGGTTATCGTAATAACTCTCATTTTTGTCCTTATTCCTATTTTATCATGATATTAACTCTTACTTTTATCCTTATTACTATTATTTTTATGATTATAACTATTATTTTCAGCCTTATTCCTATTTTAATTATGTAAGAACTCTTATTTTTATCCTAATTTCTATTATTATTATCGTAATAACTCTTATTTTTACCCTTATAACTATTATTATTATCGTAATAACTCTTATTTTTGTCCCTATTACTATTATTATTATCGTAATAACTCTAATTTTTATCCTTGATGCTATTATTATTATAGTAATAACTCTCATTTTTATCCTTATTTCTATTATTATTATCATTATAACTATTATTTTCAGCCTTATTCCTATTTTTAACATGTAATAACTCTTTTTTTATCCTTCTTACTATTATTATTATCGTAATAACTATTATTTTCAGCCTTATTACTATTATTATTATATAAATAGCTCTTATTTTTATCCTGATTCCAATTTCTATTATCGTAATAACTCTTATTTTTGCCCTTATAACTATTACTATTATCGTAATAACTCTTATTTTTATCCTTATTACTATTATTATTATCGTAATAACTCTTATTTTTATCCTTATTCCTATTTTTATTGTCGTATTAACTCTTTCTTTTATCCTTATTACTATTATTATTATCGTAATAACTATTTTTTGAGCCTTATTACTATTATTATTATCGTAATAACTCTTATTTTTATCCTTATTTCTATTATTATTATCGAAATAACTCTTATTTTTATCCTTATTTCCATTATTATTATCATTATAACTATTATTTTCAGCCTTATTCCTATTTTTATTGTGTAATAACTCTTATTTTTATCCTTTTTACTATTATTATTATCGTAATAACTATTATTTTCAGCCTTATTACTATTATTATTATCGTAATAACTCTTATTTTTATCCTTTTTACTATTATTATTATCATTATAACTATTATTTTCTGCCTTATTCCTACTTTTATTGTGTAATAACTCTTATTTTTGTCCTTATTCCTATTTTATCATCGTATTAACTCTTACTTTTATCCTTATTACTATTATTATTATCGTAATAACTATTATTTTCAGCTTTATTACTATTATTATTATATAAATAGCTCTTATTTTTATCCTTATTCCAATTTCTATTATCGTAATAAATCTCGTTTTCATCCTTATAACTATTATTATTATCGTAATAACTCTTACTTTTGTCGTTATTCCTATTTTATCATCATATTAACTCTTACTTTTATCCTTATTACTATTATTATTATCGTAATAACTATTATTTTCAGCCTTATTACTATTATTATTATATAAATAGCTCTTATTTTTATCCTTATTCCAATTTCTATTATCGTAATAACTCTTATTTTTACCCTTATAACTATTACTATTATCGTAATAACTCTTATTTTTGTCCTTATTCCTATTTTATCATCATATTAACTCTTACTTTTATCCTTATTGCGATTATTATTATCGTAATAACTATTATTTTCAGCTTTATTACTATTATTATTATATAAATAGCTCTTATTTTTATCCTTATTCCAATTTCTATTATCGTAATAACTCTTATTTTTATCCTTATAACTATTATTATTATCGTAATAACTCTTATTTTTGTCCTCATTCCTATTTTATCATCATATTAACTCTTACTTTTATCCTTATTACTATTATTATTATCGTAATAACTCTTATTTTTATCCTTATTTCTATTATTATTATCGAAATAACTCTTATTTTTATCCTTATTTCTATTATTATTATCATTATAACTATTATTTGCAGCCTTATTCCTATTTTTATCATGTAATAACTCTTATTTTTATCCTAATTTCTATTATTATTATCGTAATAACTCTTATTTTTGTCCCTATTACTATTATTATTATCGTAATAACTCTTATTTTTATCCTTGATGCTATTATTATTATAGTAATAACTCTCATTTTTATCCTTATTTCTATTATTATTATCATTATAACTATTATTTTCAGCCTTATTCCTATTTTTAACATGTAATAACTCTTTTTTTTATCCTTCTTACTATTATTATTATCGTAATAACTATTATTTTCAGCCTTATTACTATTATTATTATATAAATAGCTCTTATTTTTATCCTGATTCCAATTTCTATTATCGTAATAACTCTTATTTTTGCCCTTATAACTATTACTATTATCGTAATAACTCTTATTTTTGTCCCTATTACTATTATTATTATCGTAATAACTCTTATTTTTATCCTTGATGCTATTATTATTATAGTAATAACTCTCATTTTTATCCTTATTTCTATTATTATTATCATTATAACTATTATTTTCAGCCTTATTCCTATTTTTATCATGTAATAACTCTTTTTTTTATCCTTATTACTATTATTATTATCCTAATAACTATTATTTTCAGCCTTATCACTATTATTATTATATAAATAACTCTTATTTTTATCCTTATTCCTATTTTTATTGTCGTATTAACTCTTACTTTTATCCTTATTACTATTATTATTATCGTAATAACTCTTATTTTTGTCCTTATTCCTATTTTATCATCATATTAACTCTTACTTTTATCCTTATTACTATTATTATTATGGTAATAACTATTATTTTCAGCCTTGTCACTATTATTATTGCATAAATAACTCTTATTTTTATCCTTATTCCTATTTTTATTGTCGTATTAACTCTTACTTTTATCCTTATTACTATTATTATTATCGTAATAGCTCTTATTTTTATCCTTATTACTATTATGGTTATCGTAATAACTCTCATTTTTGTCCTTATTCCTATTTTATCATCATATTAACTCTTACTTTTATCCTCATAACTATTATTTTTATGATTATAACTATTATTTTCAGCCTTATTCCTATTTTAATTATGTAAGAACTCTTATTTTTATCCTAATTTCTATTATTATTATCGTAATAACTCTTATTTTTACCCTTATAACTATTATTATTATCGTAATAACTCTTATTTTTGTCCCTATTACTATTATTATTATCGTAATAACTCTTATTTTTATCCTTGATGCTATTATTATTATAGTAATAACTCTCATTTTTATCCTTATTTCTATTATTATTATCATTATAACTATTATTTTCAGCCTTATTCCTATTTTTAACATGTAATAACTCTTTTTTTTATCCTTCTTACTATTATTATTATCGTAATAACTATTATTTTCAGCCTTATTACTATTATTATTATATAAATAGCTCTTATTTTTATCCTGATTCCAATTTCTATTATCGTAATAACTCTTATTTTTGCCCTTATAACTATTACTATTATCGTAATAACTCTTATTTTTATCCTTATTACTATTATTATTATCGTAATAACTCTTATTTTTATCCTTATTCCTATTTTTATTGTCGTATTAACTCTTTCTTTTATCCTTATTACTATTATTATTATCGTAATAACTATTTTTTGAGCCTTATTACTATTATTATTATCGTAATAACTCTTATTTTTATCCTTATTTCTATTATTATTATCGAAATAACTCTTATTTTTATCCTTATTTCCATTATTATTATCATTATAACTATTATTTTCAGCCTTATTCCTATTTTTATTGTGTAATAACTCTTATTTTCATCCTTTTTACTATTATTATTATCGTAATAACTATTATTTTCAGCCTTATTACTATTATTATTATATAAATAGCTCTTATTTTTATCCTTATTCCAATTTCTATTATCGTAATAACTCTTATTTTTGCCCTTATAACTATTACTATTATCGTAATAACTCTTATTTTTGTCCTTATTCCTATTTTATCATCATATTAACTCTTACTTTTATCCTTATTCTGATTATTATTATCGTAATAACTATTATTTTCAGCTTTATTACTATTATTATTATATAAATAGCTCTTATTTTTATCCTTATTCCTATTTTTATTGTCGTATTAACTCTTACTTTTATCCTTATTACTATTATTATTATCGTAATAACTCTTATTTTTGTCCTTATTCCTATTTTATCATCATATTGACTCTTACTTTTATCCTTATTACTATTATTATTATCGTAATAACTCTTATTTTTATCCTTATTTCTCTTATTACGATCGAAATAACTCTTATTTTTATCCTTATTTCTATTATTATTATCATTATAACTATTATTTTCAGCCTTATTCCTATTTTTATCATGTAATAACTCTTATTTTTACCCTTATAACTATTGCTATTATCGTAATAACTCTTATATTTGTCCTTATTCCTATTTTATCATCATATTAACTCTTACTTTTATCCTTATTACCATTATTATTATCGTAATAACTCTTATTTTTATCCTTATTTCTATTATTATTATCGAAATAACTCTTATTTTAAATCCTTATTTCTATTATTATTATCATTATAACTATTATTTGCAGCCTTATTCCTATTTTTATCATGTAATAACTCTTATTTTTATCCTTATTACTATTATTATTATCGTAATAACTCTTATTTTTATCCTTATTACTATTATTATTATCGTAATAACTCTTATTTTTATCCTTATTACTATTATTATTATCGTAATAACTCTTATTTTTATCCTTATTACTATTATTATTATCGTAATAGCTCTTATTTTTATCCTTATTACTATTATGGTTATCGTAATAACTCTCATTTTTGTCCTTATTCCTATTTTATCATCATATTAACTCTTACTTTTATCCTTATTACTATTATTTTTATGATTATAACTATTATTTTCAGCCTTATTCCTATTTTAATTATGTAAGAACTCTTATTTTTATCCTAATTTCTATTATTATTATCGTAATAACTCTTATTTTTACCCTTATAACTATTATTATTATCGTAATAACTCTTATTTTTGTCCCTATTACTATTATTATTATCGTAATAACTCTTATTTTTATCCTTGATGCTATTATTATTATAGTAATAACTCTCATTTTTATCCTTATTTCTATTATTATTATCATTATAACTATTATTTTCAGCCTTATTCCTATTTTTAACATGTAATAACTCTTTTTTTTATCCTTATTACTATTATTATTATCGTAATAACTATTATTTTCAGCCTTATCACTATTATTATTATATAAATAACTCTTATTTTTATCCTTATTCCTATTTTTATTGTCGTATTAACTCTTACTTTTATCCTTATTACTATTATTATTATCGTAATAACTCTTATTTTTGTCCTTATTCCTATTTTATCATCATATTAACTCTTACTTTTATCCTTATTACTATTATTATTATCGTAATAACTCTTATTTTTATCCTTATTTCTCTTATTACGATCGAAATAACTCTTATTTTTATCCTTATTTCTATTATTATTATCATTATAACTATTATTTTCAGCCTTATTCCTATTTTTATCATGTAATAACTCTTATTTTTATCCTTATTACTATTATTATTATCGTAATAACTCTTATTTTTATCCTTATTCCTATTTTTATTGTCGTATTAACTCTTACTTTTATCCTTATTTCTATTATTATTATCATTATAACTATTACTTTCAGCCATATTCCTATTTTTATTATGTAATAACTCTTATTTTTATCCTAATTTCTATTATTATTATCGTTATAACTCTTATTTTTATCCTTATTACTATTATTATTATCGTAATAACTCTTATTTTTATCCTTACAACTATTATTATTATCGCAATAACTCTTATTTTTGTCCTTATTCCTCTTTTATCATCGTATTAACTCTTACTTTTATCCTTATTACTATAATTATTATCGTAATAACTCTTATTTTTTCCTTATTACTATTATTATTATGATTGTAACTATTATTTTCAGCCTTATTCCTATTTTAATTATGTAAGAACTCTTATTTTTATCCTAATTTCTATTATTATTATCGTAATAACTCTTATTTTTACCCTTATAACTATTATTATTATCGTAATAACTCTTATTTTTGTCCTTATTCCTATTTTATCGTCATCTTAACTCTTACTTTTATCCTTATTACTATTATTATTATGGTAATAACTATTATTTTCAGCCTTGTCACTATTATTATTACATAAATAACTCTTATTTTTATCCTTATTCCTATTTTTATTGTCGTATTAACTCTTACTTTTATCCTTATTACTATTATTATTATCGTAATAACTCTTATTCTTGTCCTTATTCCTATTTTATCATCATATTAACTCTTACTTTTATCCTTATTACTATTATTATTATCGTAATAACTCTTATTTTTATCCTTATTACTATTATTATTATATAAATAGCTCTTATTTTTATCCTGATTCCAGTTTCTATTATCGTAATAACTCTTATTTTTGCCCTTATAACTATTACTATTATCGTAATAACTCTTATTTTTGTCCTTATTCCTATTTTATCATCATATTAACTCTTACTTTTATCCTTATTACTATTATTATTATCGTAATAACTCTTATTTTTATCCTTATTTCTATTATTATTATCGAAATAACTCTTATTTTTATCCTTATTTCTATTATTATTATCATTATAACTATTATTTGCAGCCTTATTCCTATTTTTATCATGTAATAACTCTTATTTTTATCCTTATTACTATTATTATTATCGTAATAACTCTTATTTTTATCCTTATTACTATTATTATTATCGTAATAACTCTTATTTTTATCCTTATTCCTATTTTTATTGTCGTATTAACTCTTTCTTTTATCCTTATTACTATTATTATTATCGTAATAACTATTTTTTGAGCCTTATCACTATTATTATTATATAAATGACTCTTATTTTTATCCTTATTACTATTATTATTATCGTAATAACTCTTATTTTTATCCTTACAACTATTATTATTATCGCAATAACTCTTATTTTTGTCCTTATTCCTCTTTTATCATCGTATTAACTCTTACTTTTATCCTTATTACTATAATTATTATCGTAATAACTCTTATTTTTATCCTTATTACTATTATTATTATGATTGTAACTATTATTTTCAGCCTTATTCCTATTTTAATTATGTAAGAACTCTTATTTTTATCCTAATTTCTATTATTATTATCGTAATAACTCTTATTTTTACCCTTATAACTATTATTATTATCGTAATAACTCTTATTTTTGTCCTTATTCCTATTTTATCGTCATCTTAACTCTTACTTTTATCCTTATTACTATTATTATTATGGTAATAACTATTATTTTCAGCCTTGTCACTATTATTATTACATAAATAACTCTTATTTTTATCCTTATTCCTATTTTTATTGTCGTATTAACTCTTACTTTTATCCTTATTACTATTATTATTATCGTAATAACTCTTATTTTTGTCCTTATTCCTATTTTATCATCATATTAACTCTTACTTTTATCCTTATTACTATTATTATTATCGTAATAACTCTTATTTTTATCCTTATTACTATTATTATTATATAAATAGCTCTTATTTTTATCCTGATTCCAGTTTCTATTATCGTAATAACTCTTATTTTTGCCCTTATAACTATTACTATTATCGTAATAACTCTTATTTTTGTCCTTATTCCTATTTTATCATCATATTAACTCTTACTTTTATCCTTATTACTATTATTATTATCGTAATAACTCTTATTTTTATCCTTATTCCTATTTTTATTGTCGTATTAACTCTTACTTTTATCCTTATTACTATTATTATTATCGTAATAACTCTTATTTTTGTCCTTATTCCTATTTTATCATCATATTAACTCTTACTTTTATCCTTATTACTATTATTATTATCGTAATAACTCTTATTTTTATCCTTATTACTATTATTATTATATAAATAGCTCTTATTTTTATCCTGATTCCAGTTTCTATTATCGTAATAACTCTTATTTTTGCCCTTATAACTATTACTATTATCGTAATAACTCTTATTTTTGTCCTTATTCCTATTTTATCATCATATTAACTCTTACTTTTATCCTTATTTCTATTATTATTATCGTAATAACTCTTATTTTTATCCTTATTTCTATTATTATTATCGAAATAACTCTTATTTTTATCCTTATTTCTATTATTATTATCATTATAACTATTATTTGCAGCCTTATTCCTATTTTTATCATGTAATAACTCTTATTTTTATCCTTATTACTATTATTATTATCGTAATAACTCTTATTTTTGTCCTTATTCCTATTTTATCATCATATTAACTCTTACTTTTATCCTTATTACTATTATTATTATCGTAATAACTCTTATTTTTATCCTTACAACTATTATTATTATCGTAATAACTCTTATTTTTGTCCTTATTCCTCTTTTATCATCGTATTAACTCTTACCTTTATCCTTATTACTATAATTATTATCGTAATAACTCTTATTTTTATCCTTATTACTATTATTTTTATCATTATAACTATTATTTTCAGCCTTATTCCTATTTTAATTATGTAAGAACTCTTATTTTTATCCTAATTTCTATTATTATTATCGAAATAACTCTTATTTTTATCCTTATTTCTATTATTATTATCATTATAACTATTATTTTCAGCCTTATTCCTATTTTTATCATGTAATAACACTTACTTTTATCCTTATTACTATTATGATTATCGTAATAACTCTTATTTTTGTCCTTATTCCTATTTTATCATCATATTAGCTCTTACTTTTATCCTTATTACTATTATTATTATCGTAATAACTCTTATTTTTATCCTTATTTCTATTATTATTATCGAAATAACTCTTATTTTTATCCTTATTTCTATTATTATTATCATTATAACTATTATTTGCAGCCTTATTCCTATTTTCATCATGTAATAACTCTTATTTTTATCCTTATTACTATTATTATTATCGTAATAACTCTTATTTTTATCCTTATTTCTATTATTATTATCGAAATAACTCCTATTTTTATCCTTATTTCTATTATTATCATTATAACTATTATTTTCAGCCTTATTCCTATTTTTATCATGTAATAACTCTTACATTTATCCTTATTACTATTATGATTATCGTAATAACTCTTATTTTTGTCCTCATTCCTATTTTATCATCATATTAACTCTTACTTTTATCCTTATTACTATTATTATTATCTTAATAACTCTTATTTTTATCCTTATTTCTATTATTATTATCGAAATAACTCTTATTTTTATCCTTATTTCTATTATTATTATCATTATAACTATTATTTGCAGCCTTATTCCTATTTTTATCATGTAATAACTCATATTTTTATCCTTATTACTATTATTATTATCGTAATAACTCTTATTTTTATCCTTATTACTATTATGATTATCGTAATAACTCTTATTTTTGTCCTTATTCCTATTTTATCATCATATTAACTCTTACTTTTATCCTTATTACTATTATTATTATCGTAATAACTCTTATTTTTATCCTTATTTCTATTATTATTATCGTAATAACTCTTATTTTTATCCTTATTTCTATTATTATTATCGAAATAACTCTTATTTTTATCCTTATTTCTATTATTATTATCATTATAACTATTATTTGCAGCCTTATTCCTATTTTTATCATGTAATAACTCTTATTTTTATCCTTATTACTATTATTATTATCGTAATAACTCTTATTTTTGTCCTTATTCCTATTTTATCATCATATTAACTCTTACTTTTATCCTTATTACTATTATTATTATCGTAATAACTCTTATTTTTATCCTTACAACTATTATTATTATCGTAATAACTCTTATTTTTGTCCTTATTCCTCTTTTATCATCGTATTAACTCTTACCTTTATCCTTATTACTATAATTATTATCGTAATAACTCTTATTTTTATCCTTATTACTATTATTATTATCATTATAACTATTATTTTCAGCCTTATTCCTATTTTAATTATGTAAGAACTCTTATTTTTATCCTAATTTCTATTATTATTATCGTAATAACTCTTATTTTTACCCTTATAACTATTATTATTATCGTAATAACTCTTACTTTTGTCGTTATTCCTATTTTATCATCATATTAACTCTTACTTTTATCCTTATTACTATTATTATTATCGTAATAACTATTATTTTCAGCCTTATTACTATTATTATTATATAAATAGCTCTTATTTTTATCCTTATTCCAATTTCTATTATCGTAATAACTCTTATTTTTACCCTTATAACTATTACTATTATCGTAATAACTCTTATTTTTGTCCTTATTCCTATTTTATCATCATATTAACTCTTACTTTTATCCTTATTACTATTATTATTATCGTAATAACTCTTATTTTTATCCTTATTTCTATTATTATTATCGAAATAACTCTTATTTTTATCCTTATTTCTATTATTATTATCATTATAACTATTATTTGCAGCCTTATTCCTATTTTTATCATGTAATAACTCTTATTTTTATCCTTATTACTATTATTATTATCGTAATAACTCTTATTTTTATCCTTATTACTATTATTATTATCGTAATAACTCTTATTTTTATCCTTATTCCTATTTTTATTGTCGTATTAACTCTTTCTTTTATCCTTATTACTATTATTATTATCGTAATAACTATTTTTTGAGCCTTATCACTATTATTATTATATAAATAACTCTTATTTTTATCCTTATTACTATTATTATTATCGTAATAACTCTTATTTTTGTCCTTATTCCTATTTTATCATCGTATTAACTCTTACTTTTATCCTTATTACTATTATTATTATCGTAATAACTATTATTTTCAGCCTTGTCACTAGTATTATTATATAAATAACTTTTATTTTTATCCTTATTCCTATTTTTATTATCGTAATAACTCTCATTTTTATCCTTATAGCTATTATTATTATCGTAATAACTCTTACTTTTGTCGTTATTCCTATTTTATCATCATATTAACTCTTACTTTTATCCTTATTACTATTATTATTATCGTAATAACTCTTCTTTTTATCCTTATTTCTATTATTATTATCGAAATAACTCTTATTTTTATCCTTATTTCTATTATTATTATCATTATAACTATTATTTTCAGCCTTATTCCTATTTTTATCATGTAATAACTCTTACTTTTATCCTTATTACTATTATTGTTATCGTAATAACTCTTATTTTTATCCTTATTTCAATTATTATTATCGAAATAACACTTATTTTTATCCTTATTTCTATTATTATTATCATTATAACTATTATTTGCAGCCTTATTCCTACTTTTATTGTGTAATAACTCTTATTTTTATCCTTATTACTATTATTATTATCGTAATAACTATTTTTTGAGCCTTATCACTATTATTATTATATAAATAACTTTTATTTTCATCCTTAGTCCTATTTTTATTATCGTAATAACTCTCATTTTTATCCTTATAACTATTATTATTATCGTAATAACTCTTACTTTTGTCGTTATTCCTATTTTATCATCATATTAACTCTTACTTTTATCCTTATTACTATTATTATTATCGTAATAACTATTATTTTCAGCCTTATTACTATTATTATTATATAAATAGCTCTTATTTTTATCCTTATTCCAATTTCTACTATCGTAATAACTCTTATTTTTACCCTTATAACTATTACTATTATCGTAATAACTCTTATTTTTGTCCTTATTCCTATTTTATCATCATATTAACTCTTACTTTTATCCTTATTACTATTATTATTATCGTAATAACTCTTATTTTTATCCTTATTTCTATTATTATTATCGAAATAACTCTTATTTTTATCCTTATTTCTATTATTATTATCATTATAACTATTATTTGCAGCCTTATTCCTATTTTTATCATGTAATAACTCTTATTTTTATCCTTATTACTATTATTATTATCGTAATAACTCTTATTTTTATCCTTATTACTATTATTATTATCGTAATAACTCTTATTTTTATCCTTATTCCTATTTTTATTGTCGTATTAACTCTTTCTTTTATCCTTATTACTATTATTATTATCGTAATAACTATTTTTTGAGCCTTATCACTATTATTATTATATAAATAACTCTTATTTTTATCCTTATTACTATTATTATTATCGTAATAACTCTTATTTTTGTCCTTATTCCTATTTTATCATCGTATTAACTCTTACTTTTATCCTTATTACTATTATTATTATCGTAATAACTATTATTTTCAGCCTTGTCACTAGTATTATTATATAAATAACTTTTATTTTTATCCTTATTCCTATTTTTATTATCGTAATAACTCTCATTTTTATCCTTATAGCTATTATTATTATCGTAATAACTCTTACTTTTGTCGTTATTCCTATTTTATCATCATATTAACTCTTACTTTTATCCTTATTACTATTATTATTATCGTAATAACTCTTCTTTTTATCCTTATTTCTATTATTATTATCGAAATAACTCTTATTTTTATCCTTATTTCTATTATTATTATCATTATAACTATTATTTTCAGCCTTATTCCTATTTTTATCATGTAATAACTCTTACTTTTATCCTTATTACTATTATTGTTATCGTAATAACTCTTATTTTTATCCTTATTTCAATTATTATTATCGAAATAACACTTATTTTTATCCTTATTTCTATTATTATTATCATTATAACTATTATTTGCAGCCTTATTCCTACTTTTATTGTGTAATAACTCTTATTTTTATCCTTATTACTATTATTATTATCGTAATAACTATTTTTTGAGCCTTATCACTATTATTATTATATAAATAACTTTTATTTTCATCCTTAGTCCTATTTTTATTATCGTAATAACTCTCATTTTTATCCTTATAACTATTATTATTATCGTAATAACTCTTACTTTTGTCGTTATTCCTATTTTATCATCATATTAACTCTTACTTTTATCCTTATTACTATTATTATTTATCGTAATAACTATTTTTTGAGCCTTATCACTATTATTATTATATAAATAACTCTTATTTTTATCCTTATTACTATTATTATTATCGTAATAACTCTTATTTTTGTCCTTATTCCTATTTTATCATCGTATTAACTCTTACTTTTATCCTTATTACTATTATTATTATCGTAATAACTATTATTTTCAGCCTTGTCACTAGTATTATTATATAAATAACTTTTATTTTTATCCTTATTCCTATTTTTATTATCGTAATAACTCTCATTTTTATCCTTATAGCTATTATTATTATCGTAATAACTCTTACTTTTGTCGTTATTCCTATTTTATCATCATATTAACTCTTACTTTTATCCTTATTACTATTATTATTATCGTAATAACTCTTCTTTTTATCCTTATTTCTATTATTATTATCGAAATAACTCTTATTTTTATCCTTATTTCTATTATTATTATCATTATAACTATTATTTTCAGCCTTATTCCTATTTTTATTGTGTAATAACTCTTATTTTTATCCTTTTTACTATTATTATTATCGTAATAACTATTAATTTCAGCCTTATTACTATTATTATTATATAAATAGCTCTTATTTTTATCCTTATTCCAATTTCTATTATCGTAATAACTCTTATTTTTGCCCTTATAACTATTACTATTATCGTAATAACTCTTATTTTTGTCCTTATTCCTATTTTATCATCATATTAACTCTTACTTTTATCCTTATTGCGATTATTATTATCGTAATAACTATTATTTTCAGCTTTATTACTATTATTATTATATAAATAGCTCTTATTTTTATCCTTATTCCAATTTCTATTATCGTAATAACTCTTATTTTTATCCTTATAACTATTATTATTATCGTAATAACTCTTATTTTTGTCCTCATTCCTATTTTATCATCATATTAACTCTTACTTTTATCCTTATTACTATTATTATTATCGTAATAACTATTATTTTCAGCCTTATTACTATTATTATTATATAAATAGCTCTTATTTTTATCCTTATTCCAATTTCTATTATCGTAATAACTCTTATTTTTACCCTTATAACTATTACTATTATCGTAATAACTCTTATTTTTGACCTTATTCCTATTTTATCATCATATTAACTCTTACTTTTATCCTTATTACTATTATTATTATCGTAATAACTCTTATTTTTATCCTTACTTCTATTATTATTATCGAAATAACTCTTATTTTTATCCTTATTTCTATTATTATTATCATTATAACTATTATTTGCAGCCTTATTCCTATTTTTATCATGTAATAACTCTTATTTTTATCCTTATTACTATTATTATTATCGTAATAACTCTTATTTTTATCCTTATTACTATTATTATTATCGTAATAACTCTTATTTTTATCCTTACAACTATTATTATTATCGTAATAACTCTTATTTTTGTCCTTATTCCTCTTTTATCATCGTATTAACTCTTACTTTTATCCTTATTACTATAATTATTATCGTAATAACTCTTATTTTTATCCTTATTACTATTATTATTATGATTGTAACTATTATTTTCAGCCTTATTCCTATTTTAATTATGTAAGAACTCTTATTTTTATCCTAATTTCTATTATTATTATCGTAATAACTCTTATTTTTACCCTTATAACTATTATTATTATCGTAATAACTCTTATTTTTGTCCTTATTCCTATTTTATCGTCATCTTAACTCTTACCTTTATCCTTATTACTATTATTATTATGGTAATAACTATTATTTTCAGCCTTGTCACTATTATTATTATATAAATAACTCTTATTTTTATCCTTATTCCTATTTTTATTGTCGTATTAACTCTTACTTTTATCCTTATTACTATTATTATTATCGTAATAACTCTTATTTTTGTCCTTATTCCTATTTTATCATCATATTAACTCTTACTTTTATCCTTATTACTATTATTATTATCGTAATAACTCTTATTTTTATCCTTATTTCTATTATTACTATCGAAATAACTCTTATTTTTATCCTCATTTCTATTATTATTATCATTATAACTATTATTTTCAGCCTTATTCCTATTTTTATCATGTAATAACTCTTATTTTTATCCTTATTACTATTATTATTATCGTAATAACTCTTATTTTTATCCTTATTCCTATTTTTATTGTCGTATTAACTCTTACTTTTATCCTTATTTCTATTATTATTATCATTATAACTATTCCTTTCAGCCATATTCCTATTTTTATTATGTAATAACTCTTATTTTTATCCTAATTTCTATTATTATTATCGTAATAACTCTTATTTTTATCCTTATTACTATTATTATTATCGTAATAACTCTTATTTTTATCCTTATTACTATTATTATTATCGTAATAGCTCTTATTTTTATCCTTATTACTATTATGGTTATCGTAATAACTCTCATTTTTGTCCTTATTCCTATTTTATCATCATATTAACTCTTACTTTTATCCTTATTACTATTGTTATTATCGTAATAACTATTATTTTCAGCCTTATTACTATTATTATTATGATTGTAACTATTATTTTCAGCCTTATTCCTATTTTAATTATGTAAGAACTCTTATTTTTATCCTTATTCCTATTTTTATTGTCGTATTAACTCTTTCTTTTATCCTTATTACTATTATTATTATCGTAATAACTATTTTTTGAGCCTTATCACTATTATTATTATATAAATGACTCTTATTTTTATCCTTATTACTATTATTATTATCGTAATAAATCTTATTTTTATCCTTACAACTATTATTATTATCGCAATAACTCTTATTTTTGTCCTTATTCCTCTTTTATCATCGTATTAACTCTTACTTTTATCGTTATTACTATAATTATTATCGTAATAACTCTTATTTTTATCCTTATTACTATTATTATTATGATTGTAACTATTATTTTCAGCCTTATTCCTATTTTAATTATGTAAGAACTCTTATTTTTATCCTAATTTCTATTATTATTATCGTAATAACTCTTATTTTTACCCTTATAACTATTATTATTATCGTAATAACTCTTATTTTTGTCCTTATTCCTATTTTATCGTCATCTTAACTCTTACTTTTATCCTTATTACTATTATTATTATGGTAATAACTATTATTTTCAGCCTTGTCACTATTATTATTATATAAATAACTCTTATTTTTATCCTTATTCCTATTTTTATTGTCGTATTAACTCTTACTTTTATCCTTATTACTATTATTATTATCGTAATAACTCTTATTTTTGTCCTTATTCCTATTTTATCATCATATTAACTCTTACTTTTATCCTTATTACTATTATTATTATCGTAATAACTCTTATTTTTATCCTTATTTCTATTATTACTATCGAAATAACTCTTATTTTTATCCTTATTTCTATTATTATTATCATTATAACTATTATTTTCAGCCTTATTCCTATTTTTATCATGTAATAACTCTTATTTTTATCCTTATTACTATTATGATTATCGTAATAACTCTTATTTTTGTCCTTATTCCTATTTTATCATCGTATTAACTCTTACTTTTATCCTTATTACTATTATTATTATCGTAATAACTATTATTTTCAGCCTTGTCACTATTATTATTATATAAATAACTCTTATTTTTATCCTTATTACTATTATTATTATCGTAATAACTCTTATTTTTGTCCTTATTCCTATTTTATCATCGTATTAACTCTTACTTTTATCCTTATTACTATTATTATTATCGTAATAACTATTATTTTCAGCCTTGTCACTAGTATTATTATATAAATAACTCTTATTTTTATCCTTATTACTATTATTATTATCGTAATAACTCTTATTTTTATCCTTTTTACTATTATTATTATCATTATAACTATTATTTTCAGCCTTATTCCTATTTTTATTGTGTAATAACTCTTATTTTTATCCTTATTACTATTATTATTATCGTAATAACTATTTTTTGAGCCTTATCACTATTACTATTATATAAATAACTCTTATTTTTATCCTTATTCCTATTTTTATTATCGTAATAACTCTCATTTTTATCCTTATAACTATTATTATTATCGTAATAACTCTTATTTTTGTCGTTATTCCTATTTTATCATCATATTAACTCTTACTTTTATCCTTTTTACTATTATTATTATCATTATAACTATTATTTTCTGCCTTATTCCTATTTTTATTGTGTAATAACTCTTATTTTTCTCCTTATTACTATTATTATTATCGTAATAACTACTTTTTGAGCCTTATCACTATTATTATTATATAAATAACTTTTATTTTTATCCTTATTCCTATTTTTATTATCGTAATAACTCTCATTTTTATCCTTATAGCTATTATTATTATCGTAATAACAATTACTTTTGTCGTTATTCCTATTTTATCATCATATTAACTCTTACTTTTATCCTTATTACTATTATTATTATCGTAATAACTCTTCTTTTTATCCTTATTTCTATTATTATTATCGAAATAACTCTTATTTTTATCCTTATTTCTATTATTATTATCATTATAACTATTATTTTCAGCCTTATTCCTATTTTTATCATGTAATAACTCTTACTTTTATCCTTATTACTATTATTGTTATCGTAATAACTCTTATTTTTATCCTTATTTCAATTATTATTATCGTAATAACTCTTATTTTTATCCTTACAACTATTATTATTATCGTAATAACTCTTATTTTTGTCCTTATTCCTCTTTTATCATCGTATTAACTCTTACTTTTATCCTTATTACTATTGTTATTATCGTAATAACTCTTATTTTTATCCTTATTCCTATTTTTATTGTCGTATTAACTCTTACTTTTATCCTTATTTCTATTATTATTATCATTATAACTATTACTTTCAGCCATATTCCTATTTTTATTATGTAATAACTCTTATTTTTATCCTAATTTCTATTATTATTATCGTAATAACTCTTATTTTTATCCTTATTACTATTATTATTATCGTAATAACTCTTATTTTTATCCTTATTACTATTATTATTATCGTAATAGCTCTTATTTTTATCCTTATTACTATTATGGTTATCGTAATAACTCTCATTTTTGTCCTTATTCCTATTTTATCATCATATTAACTCTTACTTTTATCCTTATTACTATTATTATTATGATTATAACTATTATTTTCAGCCTTATTCCTATTTTAATTATGTAAGAACTCTTATTTTTATCCTAATTTCTATTATTATTATCGTAATAACTCTTATTTTTACCCTTATAACTATTATTATTATCGTAATAACTCTTATTTTTGTCCTTATTCCTATTTTATCGTCATATTAACTCTTACTTTTATCCTTATTTCTATTATTATTATCGAAATAACTCTTATTTTTATCCTTATTTCTATTATTATTATCATTATAACTATTATTTGCAGCCTTATTCCTATTTTTATCATGTAATAACTCTTATTTTTATCCTTATTACTATTATTATTATCGTAATAACTCTTATTTTTATCCTTATTTCTATTATTATTATCGAAATAACTCTTATTTTTATCCTTATTTCTATTATTATTATCATTATAACTATTATTTGCAGCCTTATTCCTATTTTTATCATGTAATAACTCTTATTTTTATCCTTATTACTATTATTATTATCGTAATAACTCTTATTTTTATCCTTATTACTATTATTATTATCGTAATAACTCTTATTTTTATCCTTTTTACTATTATTATTATCATTATAACTATTATTTTCTGCCTTATTCCTACTTTTATTGTGTAATAACTCTTATTTTTATCCTTATTACTATTGTTATTATCGTAATAACTATTTTTTGAGCCTTATCACTATTATTATTATATAAATAACTTTTATTTTTATCCTTAGTCCTATTTTTATTATCGTAATAACTCTCATTTTTATCCTTATAACTATTATTATTATCGTAATAACTCTTACTTTTGTCGTTATTCCTATTTTATCATCATATTAACTCTTACTTTTATCCTTATTACTATTATTATTATCGTAATAACTCTTCTTTTTATCCCTGATGCTATTATTATTATAGTAATAACTCTCATTTTTATCCTTATTTCTATTATTATTATCATTATAACTATTATTTTCAGCCTTATTCCTATTTTTATCATGTAATAACTCTTTTTTTTATCCTTCTTACTATTATTATTATCGTAATAACTATTATTTTCAGCCTTATTACTATTATTATTATATAAATAGCTCTTATCTTTATCCTTATTCCAATTTCTATTATCGTAATAACTCTTATTTTTGCCCTTATAACTATTACTATTATCGTAATAAGTCTTATTTTTGTCCTTATTCCTATTTTATCATCATATTAACTCTTACTTTTATCCTTATTGCGATTATTATTATCGTAATAACTATTATTTTCAGCTTTATTACTATTATTATTATATAAATAGCTCTTATTTTTATCCTTATTCCAATTTCTATTATCGTAATAACTCTTATTTTTATCCTTATAACTATTATTATTATCGTAATAACTCTTATTTTTGTCCTCATTCCTATTTTATCATCATATTAACTCTTACTTTTATCCTTATTACTATTATTATTATCGTAATAACTATTATTTGCAGCCTTATTCCTATTTTTATCATGTAATAACTCTTATTTTTATCCTTACTTCTATTATTATTATCGAAATAACTCTTATTTTTATCCTTATTTCCATTATTATTATCATTATAACTATTATTTTCAGCCTTATTCCTATTTTTATTGTGTAATAACTCTTATTTTTATCCTGTTTACTATTATTATTATCGTAATAACTATTATTTTCAGCCTTATTACTATTATTATTATATAAATAGCTCTTATCTTTATCCTTATTCCAATTTCTATTATCGTAATAACTCTTATTTTTGCCCTTATAACTATTACTATTATCGTAATAACTCTTATTTTTGTCCTTATTCCTATTTTATCATCATATTAACTCTTACTTTTATCCTTATTGCGATTATTATTATCGTAATAACTATTATTTTCAGCTTTATTACTATTATTATTATATAAATAGCTCTTATTTTTATCCTTATTCCAATTTCTATTATCGTAATAACTCTTATTTTTATCCTTATAACTATTATTATTATCGTAATAACTCTTATTTTTGTCCTCATTCCTATTTTATCATCATATTAACTCTTACTTTTATCCTTATTACTATTATTATTATCGTAATAACTATTATTTTCAGCCTTATTACTATTATTATTATATAAATAGCTCTTATTTTTATCCTTATTCCAATTTCTATTATCGTAATAACTCTTATTTTTACCCTTATAACTATTACTATTATCGTAATAACTCTTATTTTTGACCTTATTCCTATTTTATCATCATATTAACTCTTACTTTTATCCTTATTACTATTATTATTATCGTAATAACTCTTATTTTTATCCTTATTTCTATTATTACTATCGAAATAACTCTTATTTTTATCCTCATTTCTATTATTATTATCATTATAACTATTATTTTCAGCCTTATTCCTATTTTTATCATGTAATAACTCTTATTTTTATCCTTATTACTATTATTATTATCGTAATAACTCTTATTTTTATCCTTATTCCTATTTTTATTGTCGTATTAACTCTTACTTTTATCCTTATTTCTATTATTATTATCATTATAACTATTACTTTCAGCCATATTCCTATTTTTATTATGTAATAACTCTTATTTTTATCCTAATTTCTATTATTATTATCGTAATAACTCTTATTTTTATCCTTATTACTATTATTATTATCGTAATAACTCTTATTTTTATCCTTATTACTATTATTATTATCGTAATAGCTCTTATTTTTATCCTTATTACTATTATGGTTATCGTAATAACTCTCATTTTTGTCCTTATTCCTATTTTATCATCATATTAACTCTTACTTTTATCCTTATTACTATTATTATTATGATTATAACTATTATTTTCAGCCTTATTCCTATTTTAATTATGTAAGAACTCTTATTTTTATCCTAATTTCTATTATTATTATCGTAATAACTCTTATTTTTATCCTTATTTCTATTATTATTATCGAAATAACTCTTATTTTTATCCTTATTTCTATTATTATTATCATTATAACTATTATTTGCAGCCTTATTCCTATTTTTATCATGTAATAACTCTTATTTTTATCCTTATTACTATTATTATTATCGTAATAACTCTTATTTTTATCCTTATTTCTATTATTATTATCGAAATAACTCTTATTTTTATCCTTATTTCTATTATTATTATCATTATAACTATTATTTGCAGCCTTATTCCTATTTTTATCATGTAATAACTCTTATTTTTATCCTTATTACTATTATTATTATCGTAATAACTCTTATTTTTATCCTTATTACTATTATTATTATCGTAATAACTCTTATTTTTATCCTTTTTACTATTATTATTATCATTATAACTATTATTTTCTGCCTTATTCCTACTTTTATTGTGTAATAACTCTTATTTTTATCCTTATTACTATTATTATTATCGTAATAACTCTTATTTTTATCCTTATTACTATTATTATTATGATTGTAACTATTATTTTCAGCCTTATTCCTATTTTAATTATGTAAGAACTCTTATTTTTATCCTAATTTCTATTATTATTATCGTAATAACTCTTATTTTTACCCTTATAACTATTATTATTATCGTAATAACTCTTATTTTTGTCCTTATTCCTATTTTATCGTCATCTTAACTCTTACTTTTATCCTTATTACTATTATTATTATGGTAATAACTATTATTTTCAGCCTTGTCACTATTATTATTATATAAATAACTCTTATTTTTATCCTTATTCCTATTTTTATTGTCGTATTAACTCTTACTTTTATCCTTATTACTATTATTATTATCGTAATAACTCTTATTTTTGTCCTTATTCCTATTATTACTATCGAAATAACTCTTATTTTTATCCTTATTTCTATTATTATTATCATTATAACTATTATTTTCAGCCTTATTCCTATTTTTATCATGTAATAACTCTTATTTTTATCCTTATTACTATTATGATTATCGTAATAACTCTTATTTTTGTCCTTATTCCTATTTTATCATCGTATTAACTCTTACTTTTATCCTTATTACTATTATTATTATCGTAATAACTATTATTTTCAGCCTTGTCACTATTATTATTATATAAATAACTCTTATTTTTATCCTTATTACTATTATTATTATCGTAATAACTCTTATTTTTGTCCTTATTCCTATTTTATCATCGTATTAACTCTTACTTTTATCCTTATTACTATTATTATTATCGTAATAACTATTATTTTCAGCCTTGTCACTAGTATTATTATATAAATAACTCTTATTTTTATCCTTATTACTATTATTATTATCGTAATAACTCTTATTTTTATCCTTATTACTATTATGGTTATCGTAATAACTCTCATTTTTGTCCTTATTCCTATTTTATCATCATATTAACTCTTACTTTTATCCTTATTACTATTATTATTATGATTATAACTATTATTTTCAGCCTTATTCCTATTTTAATTATGTAAGAACTCTTATTTTTATCCTAATTTCTATTATTATTATCGTAATAACTCTTATTTTTACCCTTATAACTATTATTATTATCGTAATAACTCTTATTTTTGTCCTTATTCCTATTTTATCGTCATATTAACTCTTACTTTTATCCTTATTTCTATTATTATTATCGAAATAACTCTTATTTTTATCCTTATTTCTATTATTATTATCATTATAACTATTATTTGCAGCCTTATTCCTATTTTTATCATGTAATAACTCTTATTTTTATCCTTATTACTATTATTATTATCGTAATAACTCTTATTTTTATCCTTATTTCTATTATTATTATCGAAATAACTCTTATTTTTATCCTGATTTCTATTATTATTATCATTATAACTATTATTTGCAGCCTTATTCCTATTTTTATCATGTAATAACTCTTATTTTTATCCTTATTACTATTATTATTATCGTAATAACTCTTATTTTTATCCTTATTACTATTATTATTATCGTAATAACTCTTATTTTTATCCTTTTTACTATTATTATTATCATTATAACTATTATTTTCTGCCTTATTCCTACTTTTATTGTGTAATAACTCTTATTTTTATCCTTATTACTATTGTTATTATCGTAATAACTATTTTTTGAGCCTTATCACTATTATTATTATATAAATAACTTTTATTTTTATCCTTAGTCCTATTTTTATTATCGTAATAACTCTCATTTTTATCCTTATAACTATTATTATTATCGTAATAACTCTTACTTTTGTCGTTATTCCTATTTTATCATCATATTAACTCTTACTTTTATCCTTATTACTATTATTATTATCGTAATAACTCTTCTTTTTATCCCTGATGCTATTATTATTATAGTAATAACTCTCATTTTTATCCTTATTTCTATTATTATTATCATTATAACTATTATTTTCAGCCTTATTCCTATTTTTATCATGTAATAACTCTTTTTTTTATCCTTCTTACTATTATTATTATCGTAATAAACTATTATTTTCAGCCTTATTACTATTATTATTATATAAATAGCTCTTATCTTTATCCTTATTCCAATTTCTATTATCGTAATAACTCTTATTTTTGCCCTTATAACTATTACTATTATCGTGATAAGTCTTATTTTTGTCCTTATTCCTATTTTATCATCATATTAACTCTTACTTTTATCCTTATTGCGATTATTATTATCGTAATAACTATTATTTTCAGCTTTATTACTATTATTATTATATAAATAGCTCTTATTTTTATCCTTATTCCAATTTCTATTATCGTAATAACTCTTATTTTTATCCTTATAACTATTATTATTATCGTAATAACTCTTATTTTTGTCCTCATTCCTATTTTATCATCATATTAACTCTTACTTTTATCCTTATTACTATTATTATTATCGTAATAACTATTATTTGCAGCCTTATTCCTATTTTTATCATGTAATAACTCTTATTTTTATCCTTACTTCTATTATTATTATCGAAATAACTCTTATTTTTATCCTTATTTCCATTATTATTATCATTATAACTATTATTTTCAGCCTTATTCCTATTTTTATTGTGTAATAACTCTTATTTTTATCCTGTTTACTATTATTATTATCGTAATAACTATTATTTTCAGCCTTATTACTATTATTATTATATAAATAGCTCTTATCTTTATCCTTATTCCAATTTCTATTATCGTAATAACTCTTATTTTTGCCCTTATAACTATTACTATTATCGTAATAACTCTTATTTTTGTCCTTATTCCTATTTTATCATCATATTAACTCTTACTTTTATCCTTATTGCGATTATTATTATCGTAATAACTATTATTTTCAGCTTTATTACTATTATTATTATATAAATAGCTCTTATTTTTATCCTTATTCCAATTTCTATTATCGTAATAACTCTTATTTTTATCCTTATAACTATTATTATTATCGTAATAACTCTTATTTTTGTCCTCATTCCTATTTTATCATCATATTAACTCTTACTTTTATCCTTATTACTATTATTATTATCGTAATAACTATTATTTTCAGCCTTATTACTATTATTATTATATAAATAGCTCTTATTTTTATCCTTATTCCAATTTCTATTATCGTAATAACTCTTATTTTTACCCTTATAACTATTACTATTATCGTAATAACTCTTATTTTTGACCTTATTCCTATTTTATCATCATATTAACTCTTACTTTTATCCTTATTACTATTATTATTATCGTAATAACTCTTATTTTTATCCTTATTTCTATTATTACTATCGAAATAACTCTTATTTTTATCCTCATTTCTATTATTATTATCATTATAACTATTATTTTCAGCCTTATTCCTATTTTTATCATGTAATAACTCTTATTTTTATCCTTATTACTATTATTATTATCGTAATAACTCTTATTTTTATCCTTATTCCTATTTTTATTGTCGTATTAACTCTTACTTTTATCCTTATTTCTATTATTATTATCATTATAACTATTACTTTCAGCCATATTCCTATTTTTATTATGTAATAACTCTTATTTTTATCCTAATTTCTATTATTATTATCGTAATAACTCTTATTTTTATCCTTATTACTATTATTATTATCGTAATAACTCTTATTTTTATCCTTATTACTATTATTATTATCGTAATAGCTCTTATTTTTATCCTTATTACTATTATGGTTATCGTAATAACTCTCATTTTTGTCCTTATTCCTATTTTATCATCATATTAACTCTTACTTTTATCCTTATTACTATTATTATTATGATTATAACTATTATTTTCAGCCTTATTCCTATTTTAATTATGTAAGAACTCTTATTTTTATCCTAATTTCTATTATTATTATCGTAATAACTCTTATTTTTATCCTTATTTCTATTATTATTATCGAAATAACTCTTATTTTTATCCTTATTTCTATTATTATTATCATTATAACTATTATTTGCAGCCTTATTCCTATTTTTATCATGTAATAACTCTTATTTTTATCCTTATTACTATTATTATTATCGTAATAACTATTATTTTTATCCTTATTTCTATTATTATTATCGAAATAACTCTTATTTTTATCCTTATTTCTATTATTATTATCATTATAAACTATTATTTGCAGCCTTATTCCTATTTTTATCATGTAATAACTCTTATTTTTATCCTTATTACTATTATTATTATCGTAATAACTCTTATTTTTATCCTTATTACTATTATTATTATCGTAATAACT
>CAMAOD020000118.1:0-31798 GCA_945859595.2 Megachile willughbiella
AAAATAGGAATATGGCCGAAAGTAATAGTTATAATGATAATAATAATAGAAATAAGGATAAAAATAAGAGTTATTTATATAATAATAATAGTGATAAGGCTCAAAATAATAGTTATTACGATAATAATAATAGTAATAAGGATGAAAATAAGAGTTATTTATATAATAATAATAGTGATAAGGCTCAAAATAATAGTTATAATGATAATAATAATAGAAATAAGGATAAAAATAAGAGTTATTATATAATAAAAATAGGAATAAGGCTGAAAATAATGGTTATAATGATAATAACGATGGTAATATGGATAAAAATAAGAGTTATTACATGATAAATATAGGAATAAGGCTGAATATAATAGTTATAATGATCATAATAACAGAAATAAGGATAAAAATAAGAGTTATTACGATAATAATTATAGTAATAAGGATAAAAATAAGAGTTATTACGATAATAATTATAGTAATAAGGATAAAAAGAAGAGTTATTACGATAATAATAATAGAAATAAGGATAAAAAAAAGAGTTATTATATAATAAAAATAGGAATAAGGCTGAAAATAATGGTTATAGTGATAATAACGATGGTAATATGGATAAAAATTAGAGTTATTACATGATAGAAATAGGAATAAGGCTGAATATAATAGTTATAATGATAATAATAATAGAAGTAAGGATAAAAATAAGAGTTATTACGATAATAATTATAGTAATAAGGTCAAAAATCAGAGTTATTACGATAATAATGATAGAAATAAGGATAAAAATAAGAGTTATTACATAATAAAAATAGGAATAATGCTGAAAATAATAGTTATTACGATAATAATAATAGTAATAAGGATAAAAATAAGAGTTATTGCGATATTAATAGTAGTAATAAGGATATAAATAAGAATTATTACGATAATAATAGTAGTAATAAGGATAAAAGTAAGAGTTAGTACGATAATAAAAATAGGAATAAGGATAAAAATAAGAGTTATTACATAATGAAAATAGGAATATGGCCGAAAGTAATAGTTATAATGATAATAATAATAGAAATAAGGATAAAAATAAGAGTTATTTATATAATAATAATAGTGATAAGGCTCAAAATAATAGTTATTACGATAATAATAATAGTAATAAGGATGAAAATAAGAGTTATTTATATAATAATAATAGTGATAAGGCGCAAAATAATAGTTATAATGATAATAATAATAGAAATAAGGATAAAAATAAGAGTTATTATATAATAAAAATAGGAATAAGGCTGAAAATAATGGTTATAATGATAATAACGATGGTAATATGGATGAAAATAAGAGTTATTACATGATAAAAATAGGAATAAGGCTGAATATAATAGTTATAATGATAATAATAATAGAAATAAGGATAAAAATAAGATTTATTACGATAATAATTATAGTAATAAGGATAAAAATAACAGCTATTACGATAATAATGATAGAAATAAGGATAAAAAGAAGAGTTATTACGATAATAATAATAGTAATAAGGATAAGATCAAGAGTTACTACGATGATAAAATAGAAATAAGGATAAACATAAGAGTTATCACATAATAAAAATAGGAATATGGCCGAAAGTAATAGTTATATAGATAATAATAATAGAAGTAAGGATAAAAATAAGAGTTATTTATGTAAGAATAATAGTGATAAGGCTCAAAATAATAGTTATAAAGATAATAATAATAGAAATAAGGATAAAAAAAAGAGTTATTATATAATAAAAATAGGAATAAGGCTGAAAATAATGGTTATAATGATAATAACGATGGTAATATGGATAAAAATAAGAGTTATTACATGATAAAAATAGGAATAAGGCTGCATATAATAGTTATAATGATAATAATAATAGAAATAAGGATAAAAATAAGAGTTATTACGATAATAATTATAGTAATAAGGATAAAAATAAGAGTTATTACGATAATAATGATAGAAATAAGGATAAAAATAAGAGTTATTACATAATAAAAATAGGAATAATGCTGAAAATAATAGTTATTACGATAATAATAATAGTAATAAGGATAAAAATAAGAGTTATTACGATAATAATAATAGAAATAAGGATAAAAATAAGAGTTATTACATAAGAAAAATAGGAATATGGCTGAAAATAATAGTTATAATGATAATAATAATAGAAATAATGCTGAAAATAGTAGTTATTACAATAATATTAATAGTAATAAGGATAAAAATAAGAGTTATTACATAATAAAAATAGGAAAAAGGCTGAAAATAATAGTTGTAACGATAATAATAATAGAAATAAGGATAAAAATAAGAGGTATTACGATAATAATAATAGTAATAAGGATAAAAATAAGAGTTATTACGATAATAATAATAGTAATAAGGATAAAAATAAGGGTTATTACGATAATAATAATAGTAATAAGGATAAAAGTAAGAGTTATTACGATAATAATAATAGTAATAAGGATAAAAATAAGAGTTATTGCGATATTAATAGTAGTAATAAGGATATAAATAAGAATTATTACGATTACGATAATAATAATAGTAATAAGGATAAAAGTAAGAGTTAGTACGATAATAAAAATAGGAATAAGGATAAAAATAAGAGTTATTACATAATGAAAATAGGAATATGGCCGAATGTAATAGTTATAATGATAATAATAATAGAAATAATGCTGAAAATAATAGTTATTACGATAATATTAATAGTAATAAGGATAAAATAAGAGTTATTACATAATAAAAATAGGAATAAGGCCGAAAATAATAGTTGTAATGATAATAATAATAGAAATAAGGATAAAAATAAGAGGTATTACGATAATAATAATAGTAATAAGGAGAAAAATAAAAGTTATTACGATAATAATAATAGTAATAAGGATAAAAATAAGGGTTATTACGATAATAATAATAGTAATAAGGATAAAAGTAAGAGTTATTACGATAATAATAATAGTAAAAAGGATGAAAATAAGAGTTATTTATATAATAATAATAGTGATAAGGCTCAAAATAATAGTTATTACGATAATAATAATAGTAATAAGGATGAAAATAAGAGTTATTTATATAATAATAATAGTGATAAGGCTCAAAATAATAGTTATAATGATAATAATAATAGAAATAAGGATGAAAATAAGAGTTATTTATATAATAATAATAGTGATAAGGCTCAAAATAATAGTTGTAATGATAATAATAATAGAAATAAGGATAAAAATAAGAGTTATTATATATAAAAAATAGGAATAGGCTGAAAATAATGGTTATAATGATAATAACGATGGTAATATGGATAAAAATAAGAGTTATTACATGATAGAAATAGGAATAAGGCTGAATATAATAGTTATAATGATAATAATATAGAAATAAGGATAAAAATAAGAGTTATTACATAATAAAAATAGGAATAATGCTGAAAATAATAGTTATTACGGTAATAATAATAGTAATAAGGATAAAAATAAGAGCTATTACGATAACAATAATAGAAATAAGGATAAAAGTAAGAGTTATTGCGATATTAATAGTAGTAATAAGGATATAAATAAGAATTAGTACGATAATAATAATAGTCATAACGATAAAAGTAAGAGTTAGTACGATAATAAAAATAGGAATAAGGATAAAAATAAGAGTTATTACATAATAAAAATAGGAATATGGCCGAAAGTAATAGTTATAATGATAATAATAATAGAAATAAGGATAAAAATAAGAGTTATTTATATAATAATAATAGTGATAAGGCTCAAAATAATAGTTATTACGATAATAATAATAGTAATAAGGATGAAAATAAGAGTTATTTATATAATAATAATAGTGATAAGGCTCAAAATAATAGTTATAATGATAATAATAATAGAAATAAGGATAAAATAAGAGTTATTATATAATAAAAATAGAATAAGGCTGAAAATAATGGTTATAATGATAATAACGATGGTAATATGGATAAAAATAAGAGTTATTACATGATAAATATAGGAATAAGGCTGAATATAATAGTTATAATGATCATAATAACAGAAATAAGGATAAAAATAAGAGTTATTACGATAATAATTATAGTAATAAGGATAAAAATAAGAGTTATTACGATAATAATTATAGTAATAAGGATAAAAAGAAGAGTTATTACGATAATAATAATAGAAATAAGGATAAAAAAAAGAGTTATTATATAATAAAAATAGAATAAGGCTGAAAATAATGGTTATAGTGATTATAACGATGGTAATATGGATAAAAATTAGAGTTATTACATGATAGAAATAGGAATAAGGCTGAATATAATAGTTATAATGATAATAATAATAGAAGTAAGGATAAAAATAAGAGTTATTACGATAATAATTATAGTAATAAGGTCAAAAATCAGAGTTATTACGATAATAATGATAGAAATAAGGATAAAAATAAGAGTTATTACATAATAAAAATAGGAATAATGCTGAAAATAATAGTTATTACGATAATAATAATAGTAATAAGGATAAAAATAAGAGTTATTACGATAATAATAATAGAAATAAGGATAAAAATAAGAGTTATTGCATAATAAAAATAGGAATAAGGCTGAAAATAATAGTTGTAATGATAATAATAATAGAAATAAGGATAAAAATAAGAGGTATTACGATAATAATAATAGTAATAAGGATAAAAATAAGAGTTATTACGATAATAATAATAGTAATAAGGATAAAAATAAGAGTTATTGCGATATTAATAGTAGTAATAAGGATATAAATAAGAATTATTACGATAATAATAATAGTAATAAGGATAAAAGTAAGAGTTAGTACGATAATAAAAATAGGAATAAGTATAAAAATAAGAGTTATTACATAATAAAAATAGGAATATGGCCGAAAGTAATAGTTATAATGATAATAATAATAGAAATAAGGATAAAATAAGAGTTATTTATATAATAATAATAGTGATAAGGCTCAAAATAATAGTTATTACGATAATAATAATAGTAATAAGGATGAAAATAAGAGTTATTTATATAATAATAATTGTGATAAGGCTCAAAATAATAGTTATAATGATAATAATAATAGAAATAAGGATAAAAATAAGAGTTAATACGATAATAGTTATAGTAATAAGGATAAAAATAAGAGTTATTACGATAATAATGATAGAAATAAGGATAAAAATAAGAGTTATTACATAATAAAAATAGGAATAATGCTGAAAATAATAGTTATTACGATAATAATAATAGTAATAAGGATAAAAATAAGAGTTATTACGATAATAATAATAGAAATAAGGATAAAAATAAGAGTTATTACATAAGACAAAATAGGAATATGGCTGAAAATAATAGTTATAATGATAATAATAATAGAAATAATGCTGAAAATAGTAGTTATTACAATAATATTAATAGTAATAAGGATAAAAATAAGAGTTATTACATAATAAAATAGGAAAAAGGCTGAAAATAATAGTTGTAACGATAATAATAATAGAAATAAGGATAAAAATAAGAGGTATTACGATAATAATAATAGTAATAAGGATAAAAATAAGAGTTATTACGATAATAATAATAGTAATAAGGATAAAAATAAGGGTTATTACGATAATAATAATAGTAATAAGGATAAAAGTAAGAGTTATTACGATAATAATAATAGTAAAAAGGATGAAAATAAGAGTTATTTATATAATAATAATAGTGATAAGGCTCAAAATAATAGTTATTACGATAATAATAATAGTAATAAGGATGAAAATAAGAGTTATTTATATAATAATAATAGTGATAAGGCTCAAAATAATAGTTATAATGATAATAATAATAGAAATAAGGATGAAAATAAGAGTTATTTATATAATAATAATAGTGATAAGGCTCAAAATAATAGTTGTAATGATAATAATAATAGAAATAAGGATAAAAAAAAGAGTTATTATATAATAAAAATAGGAATAAGGCTGAAAATAATGGTTATAATGATAATAACGATGGTAATATGGATAAAAAATTAGAGTTATTACATGATAGAAATAGGAATAAGGCTGAATATAATAGTTATAATGATAATAATAATAGAAGTAAGGATAAAAATAAGAGTTATTACGATAATAATTATAGTAATAAGGTCAAAAATCAGAGTTATTACGATAATAATGATAGAAATAAGGATAAAAATAAGAGTTATTACATAATAAAAATAGGAATAATGCTGAAAATAATAGTTATTACGATAATAATAATAGTAATAAGGATAAAAATAAGAGTTATTACGATAATAATAATAGAAATAAGGATAAAAATAAGAGTTATTGCATAATAAAAATAGGAATAAGGCTGAAAATAATAGTTGTAATGATAATAATAATAGAAATAAGGATAAAAATAAGAGGTATTACGATAATAATAATAGTAATAAGGATAAAAATAAGAGTTATTACGATAATAATAATAGTAATAAGGATAAAAATAAGAGTTATTGCGATATTAATAGTAGTAATAAGGATATAAATAAGAATTATTACGATAATAATAATAGTAATAAGGATAAAAGTAAGAGTTAGTACGATAATAAAAATAGGAATAAGTATAAAAATAAGAGTTATTACATAATAAAAATAGGAATATGGCCGAAAGTAATAGTTATAATGATAATAATAATAGAAATAAGGATAAAAATAAGAGTTATTTATATAATAATAATAGTGATAAGGCTCAAAATAATAGTTATTACGATAATAATAATAGTAATAAGGATGAAAATAAGAGTTATTTATATAATAATAATTGTGATAAGGCTCAAAATAATAGTTATAATGATAATAATAATAGAAATAAGGATAAAAATAAGAGTTATTACGATAATAGTTATAGTAATAAGGATAAAAATAAGAGTTATTACGATAATAATGATAGAAATAAGGATAAAAATAAGAGTTATTACATAATAAAAATAGGAATAATGCTGAAAATAATAGTTATTACGATAATAATAATAGTAATAAGGATAAAAATAAGAGTTATTACGATAATAATAATAGAAATAAGGATAAAAATAAGAGTTATTACATAAGAAAAATAGGAATATGGCTGAAAATAATAGTTATAATGATAATAATAAGAGAAATAATGCTGAAAATAGTAGTTATTACAATAATATTAATAGTAATAAGGATAAAAATAAGAGTTATTACATAATAAAAATAGGAAAAAGGCTGAAAATAATAGTTGTAACGATAATAATAATAGAAATAAGGATAAAAATAAGAGGTATTACGATAATAATAATAGTAATAAGGATAAAAATAAGAGTTATTACGATAATAATAATAGTAATAAGGATAAAAATAAGGGTTATTACGATAATAATAATAGTAATAAGGATAAAAGTAAGAGTTATTACGATAATAATCATAGTAAAAAGGATGAAAATAAGAGTTATTTATATAATAATAATAGTGATAAGGCTCAAAATAATAGTTATTACGATAATAATAATAGTAATAAGGATGAAAATAAGAGTTATTTATATAATAATAATAGTGATAAGGCTCAAAATAATAGTTATAATGATAATAATAATAGAAATAAGGATAAAAATAAGAGTTATTATATAATAAAAATAGGAATAAGGCTGAAAATAATGGTTATAATGATAATAACGATGGTAATATGGATAAAAATAAGAGTTATTACATGATAAATATAGGAATAAGGCTGAATATAATAGTTATAATGATCATAATAACAGAAATAAGGATAAAAATAAGAGTTATTACGATAATAATTATAGTAATAAGGATAAAAATAAGAGTTATTACGATAATAATTATAGTAATAAGGATAAAAAGAAGAGTTATTACGATAATAATAATAGAAATAAGGATAAAAAAAAGAGTTATTATATAATAAAAATAGGAATAAGGCTGAAAATAATGGTTATAGTGATAATAACGATGGTAATATGGATAAAAATTAGAGTTATTACATGATAGAAATAGGAATAAGGCTGAATATAATAGTTATAATGATAATAATAATAGAAGTAAGGATAAAAATAAGAGTTATTACGATAATAATTATAGTAATAAGGTCAAAAATCAGAGTTATTACGATAATAATGATAGAAATAAGGATAAAAATAAGAGTTATTACATAATAAAAATAGGAATAATGCTGAAAATAATAGTTATTACGATAATAATAATAGTAATAAGGATAAAAATAAGAGTTATTACGATAATAATAATAGAAATAAGGATAAAAATAAGAGTTATTGCATAATAAAAATAGGAATAAGGCTGAAAATAATGGTTGTAATGATAATAATAATAGAAATAAGGATAAAAATAAGAGGTATTACGATAATAATAATAGTAATAAGGATAAAAATAAGAGTTATTACGATAATAATAATAGTAATAAGGATAAAAATAAGAGTTATTGCGATATTAATAGTAGTAATAAGGATATAAATAAGAATTATTACGATAATAATAATAGTAATAAGGATAAAAGTAAGAGTTAGTACGATAATAAAAATAGGAATAAGTATAAAAATAAGAGTTATTACATAATAAAAATAGGAATATGGCCGAAAGTAATAGTTATAATGATAATAATAATAGAAATAAGGATAAAAATAAGAGTTATTTATATAATAATAATAGTGATAAGGCTCAAAATAATAGTTATTACGATAATAATAATAGTAATAAGGATGAAAATAAGAGTTATTTATATAATAATAATTGTGATAAGGCTCAAAATAATAGTTATAATGATAATAATAATAGAAATAAGGATAAAAATAAGAGTTATTACGATAATAGTTATAGTAATAAGGATAAAAATAAGAGTTATTACGATAATAATGATAGAAATAAGGATAAAAATAAGAGTTATTACATAATAAAAATAGGAATAATGCTGAAAATAATAGTTATTACGATAATAATAATAGTAATAAGGATAAAAATAAGAGTTATTACATGATAAAAATAGGAATAAGGCTGAATATTAAGGTTATAATGATAATAATAATAGAAATAAGGATCAAAATGAGAGTTATTACGATAATAATTATAGTAATAAGGATAAAAATAAGAGTTATTTATATAATAATAATAGTGATAAGGCTCAAAATAATAGTTATTACGATAATAATAATAGTAATAAGGATGAAAATAAGAGTTATTTATATAATAATAATAGTGATAAGGCTCAAAATAATAGTTATTACGATAATAATAATAGTAATAAGGATAAAAGTAAGAGTAAATACGATGATAAAATAGGAATAAGGACAAAAATATCAGTTATTACGATAATAATAATAGTTATAAGGATAAAAATAAGAGTTATTACGATAATAATAATAGAAGTAAGGATAAAAATAAGAGTTATTACATAATAAAAATAGGAATATGGCTGAAAGTAATAGTTAGAATGATAATAATAACAGAAATAAGCATAAAAATAAGAGTTATTACGATAATAGTGATAGTAATAAGGATAAAAATAAGAGTTATTACGATAATAATAATAGTTATAAGGATAAAAATATGAGATATTACCATAATAATAATGGAAATAAGGATAAAAATAAGAGTTATTACGATAATAGTAATAGTAATAAGGATAAAAATAAGAGTTATTACGATAATAATAATAGTTATAAGGATAAAAATAAGAGATATTACCATAATAATAATGGAAATAAGGATAAAAATAAGAGTTATGACATAATAAAAATAGGAATAAGGATAAAAATAATGGTTATAATGATAATAATAATAGAAATAAGGATAAAAATAAGAGTTATTACGATAACAATAACAGAAATAAGCATAAAAATAAGAGTTATTACATAATAAAAATAGGAATATGGCTGCAAGTAATAGTTATAATCATAATAATAATAGAAATAAGGCTAAAAATAAGAGTTATTACGATAATAATAATAGCAATAAGGATAAAAATAAGAGTTATTACGATAATAATAATAGTAATAAGGATAAAAATAAGAGTTAATACGATGATAAAATAGGAATAAGGACAAAAATAAGAGTTATTACGATAATAATAATAGTTATAAGGATAAAAATAATAGTTATTACGATAATAATAATAGTAATAAGGATAAAAATAAGAGTTATTACGATAATAATAATAGTAATAAGGATAAAAATAAGAGTTATTACGATAATAATAATGGTAATGAGGATAAAAGTAAGAATTAATACGATGATAAAATAGGAATAAGGACAAAAATGAGAGTTATTACGATAATAATAATAGAAATAAGGATAAAAATAAGAGTTAATACGATGATAAAATAGGAATAAGGACAAAAATGAGAGTTATAACGATAATAATAATAGTTATAAGGATAAAAATAAGAGTTATTACGATAATAATAATAGTTATAAGGATAAAAATAAGAGTTATTACGATAATAATAATAGTTATAAGGATAAAAATAAGAGTTACTACGATAATAATAATATAAATTAGGATAAAAATAAGAGTTATTACATAATAAAAGTAGGAATATGGCTGAAAGTAAGAGTTAATAGGATGATAAAATAGGAATACGGACAAACATAAGAGTTATTACGATAATAATAATAGTTATAAGGATAAAAATAAGAGTTATTACGATAATAATAATGGAAATAAGGATAAAAATAAGAGTCATTTCGATAATAATAATAGAAATAAGGATAAAAATAAGTGTTATTACATAATAAAAATAGGAACATGGCTGAAAGTAACAGTTATAGTGATAATAATAACAGAAATAAGGATAAAAATATGAGTTATTACGATAATAATAATAGTAATAAGGATAAAAGTAAGAGTTAATACGATGATAAAATAGGAATAAGGACAAAAATAAAAGTTATTACGATAATAATAATAGTTATAAGGATAAAAATAATAGTTATTACGATAGTAATAATAGTAATAAGGATAAAAATAGGAGTTATTACGATAATAATAATAGAAATAAGGATAAAAATAAGAGTTATAACATAATAAAAATAGGAATATGGCTGAAAGTAATAGTTATAATGGTAACAATAACAGAAATAAGCATAAAAATAAGAGTTATTACATAATAAAAGTAGGAATATGGCTGAAAGTAAGAGTTAATAGGATGATAAAATAGGAATACGGACAAACATAAGAGTTATTACGATAATAATAATAGTTATAAGGATAAAAATAAGAGTTATTACGATAATAATAATGGAAATAAGGATAAAAATAAGAGTCATTTCGATAATAATAATAGAAATAAGGATAAAAATAAGTGTTATTACATAATAAAAATAGGAACATGGCTGAAAGTAACAGTTATAGTGATAATAATAACAGAAATAAGGATAAAAATATGAGTTATTACGATAATAATAATAGTAATAAGGATAAAAGTAAGAGTTAATACGATGATAAAATAGGAATAAGGACAAAAATAAAAGTTATTACGATAATAATAATAGTTATAAGGATAAAAATAATAGTTATTACGATAGTAATAATAGTAATAAGGATAAAAATAGGAGTTATTACGATAATAATAATAGAAATAAGGATAAAAATAAGAGTTATAACATAATAAAAATAGGAATATGGCTGAAAGTAATAGTTATAATGGTAACAATAACAGAAATAAGCATAAAAATAAGAGTTATTACATAATAAAAATAGGAATATGGCTGCAAGTAATAGTTATAATCATAATAATAATAGAAATAAGGCTAAAAATAAGAGTTATTACGATAATAATAATAATTGGCAATAAGGATAAAAATAAGAGTTATTGCGATAATAATAATAGTAATAAGGATAAAAATAAGAGTTAATACGATGATAAAATAGGAATAAGGACAAAAATAAGAGTTATTACGATAATAATAATAGTTATAAGGATAAAAATAATAGTTATTACGATAATAATAATAGTAATAAGGATAAAAATAAGAGTTATTACGATAATAATAATAGTAATAAGGATAAAAATAAGAGTTATTACGATAATAATAATGGTAATGAGGATAAAAGTAAGAGTTAATACGATGATAAAATAGGAATAAGGACAAAAATGAGAGTTATTACGATAATAATAATAGAAATAAGGATAAAAATAAGAGTTAATACGATGATAAAATAGGAATAAGGACAAAAATGAGAGTTATAACGATAATAATAATAGTAATAAGGATAAAAGTAAAAGTTAATACGATAATAATAATAGTAATAAGGATAAAAGTAAGAGTTATTACGATAATAATAATAGAAATAAGGATAAAAGTAAGAGTTATTACATAATAAAAATAGGAATATGGCTGAAAATAATAGTTATAATGATAATAATAATAGAAATAAGGATAAAAATAAGAGTTATTACGATAATAATAAATTAATAAGGATAAAAGTAAGAGTTAATAAGATGATAAAATAGGAATAAGAACAAGAATAAGAGTTATTACGATAATAATAATAGTTATAAGGATAAAAATAAGAGTTATTACGATAATAATAATAGTTATAAGGATAAAAATAAGAGTTACTACGATTATAATAATAGAAATAAGGATAAAAATAAGAGATATTACGATAATAATAATAGTAATAAGGATAAAAGTAAAAGTTAATACGATAATAATAATAGTAATAAGGATAAAAGTAAGAGTTAATACGATGATAAAATAGGAATAAGGACAAAAATATGAGTTATTACGATAATAGTAATAGTTATAAGGATAAAAATAAGAGTTATTACGATAATAATAATAGAAGTAAGGATAAAAATAAGAGTTATTACATAATAAAAATAGGAATATGGCTGAAAGTAATAGTCAGAATGATAATAATAACAGAAATAAGCATAAAAATAAGAGTTATTACGATAATAACAATAGTAATAAGGATAAAAGTAAGAGTTAATACGATGATAAAATAGGAATAAGGACAAAATTAAGAGTTATTACGATAATAATAATAGTTATAAGGATAAAAATAAGAGTTATTACTATAATAATAATAGAAATAAGGATAAAAATAAGAGCTACTACATAATAAAAATAGGAATATAGCTGATAGTAATAGTTATAATCATAATAATCATAGAAATAAGGATAAAAATAAGAGTTATTACGATAATATTAATAGTAATAAGGATAAAAATAAGAGTTATTACGATAATAAAAATAGGAATATGGCTGAAAGTAATAGTTATAATCACAATAATAATAGAAATGCGGATAAAAATAAGAGTTATTACGATAATAATAATGGAAATAAGGATAAAAATAAGAGTTCTCACGATAATAAAAATAGGAATAAGGATAAAAATAAGAGTTATGACATAATAAAAATAGGAATAAGGATAAAAATAAGAGTTATTACATAATAAAAATAGGAATAAGACTGAAAATAATGGTTATAATGATAATAATAATAGAAATAAGGATAAAAATAATAGTTATTACGATAATAATAATAGTGATAAGGATAAAAGTAAGAGTTAATACGATGATAAAGTAGGAATAAGGACAAAAATAAGAGTTATTACGATAATAATAATAGTTATAAGCATAAAAATAAGAGTTATTAAATAATAAAAATAGGAATAAGGCTGAAAATAATCGTTATAATGATAATAATAATAGAAATAAGGATAAAAATAAGAGTTATTACGATAACAATAATAGTAATAAGGATAAAAGTAAGAGTTAATACGATGATAAAATAGGAATAAGGACAAAAATATGAGTTATTACGATAATAGTAATAGTTATAAGGATAAAAATAAGAGTTATTACGATAATAATAATAGAAGTAAGGATAAAAATAAGAGTTATTACATAATAAAAATAGGAATATGGCTGAAAGTAATAGTTAGAATGATAATAATAACAGAAATAAGCATAAAAATAAGAGTTATTACGATAATAATAATGGAAATAAGGATAAAAATAAGAGTTCTCACGATAATAAAAATAGGAATAAGGATAAAAATAAGAGTTATGACATAATAAAAATAGGAATAAGGATAAAAATAAGAGTTATTACATAATAAAAATAGGAATAAGACTGAAAATAATGGTTATAATGATAATAATAATAGAAATAAGGATAAAAATAATAGTTATTACGATAATAATAATAGTGATAAGGATAAAAGTAAGAGTTAATACGATGATAAAGTAGGAATAAGGACAAAAATAAGAGTTATTACGATAATAATAATAGTTATAAGCATAAAAATAAGAGTTATTAAATAATAAAAATAGGAATAAGGCTGAAAATAATCGTTATAATGATAATAATAATAGAAATAAGGATAAAAATAAGAGTTATTACGATAATAATAATAGTAATAAGGATAAAAGTAAGAGTTAATACGATGATAAAATAGGAATAAGGACAAAAATATGAGTTATTACGATAATAGTAATAGTTATAAGGATCAAAATAAGAGTTATTACGATAATAATAATAGAAGTAAGGATAAAAATAAGAGTTATTACATAATAAAAATAGGAATATGGCTGAAAGTAATAGTTAGAATGATAATAATAACAGAAATAAGCATAAAAATAAGAGTTATTACGATAATAACAATAGTAATAAGGATAAAAGTAAGAGTTAATACGATGATAAAATAGGAATAAGGACAAAATTAAGAGTTATTACGATAATAATAATAGTTATAAGGATAAAAATAAGAGTTATTACTATAATAATAATAGAAATAAGGATAAAAATAAGAGCTACTACATAATAAAAATAGGAATATAGCTGATAGTAATAGTTATAATCATAATAATCATAGAAATAAGGATAAAAATAAGAGTTATTACGATAATATTAATAGTAATAAGGATAAAAATAAGAGTTATTACGATAATAAAAATAGGAATATGGCTGAAAGTAATAGTTATAATCACAATAATAATAGAAATGCGGATAAAAATAAGAGTTATTACGATAATAATAATGGAAATAAGGATAAAAATAAGAGTTCTCACGATAATAAAAATAGGAATAAGGATAAAAATAAGAGTTATGACATAATAAAAATAGGAATAAGGATAAAAATAAGAGTTATTACATAATAAAAATAGGAATAAGACTGAAAATAATGGTTATAATGATAATAATAATAGAAATAAGCATAAAAATAATAGTTATTACGATAATAATAATAGTGATAAGGATAAAAGTAAGAGTTAATACGATGATAAAGTAGGAATAAGGACAAAAATAAGAGTTATTACGATAATAATAATAGTTATAAGCATAAAAATAAGAGTTATTAAATAATAAAAATAGGAATAAGGCTGAAAATAATCGTTATAATGATAATAATAATAGAAATAAGGATAAAAATAAGAGTTATTACGATAATAATAATAGTAATAAGGATAAAAGTAAGAGTTAATACGATGATAAAATAGGAATAAGGACAAGAATAAGAGTTATTACGATAATAATAATAGTTATAAGGATAAAAATAAGAGTTTTTACGATAATAATAATAGTAATAAGGATAAAAATAAGAGTTATTACGATAATAATAATAGTAATAAGGATAAAAATAAGAGTTATTACGATAATAATAATAGTAATGAGGATAAAAGTATGAGTTAATACGATGATAAAATAGGAATAAGGACAAAAATGAGAGTTATTACGATATTAATAATAGTTATAAGGATAAAAATAAGAGTTACTACGATAATAATAATAGAAATAAGGATAAAAATAAGAGTTATTACATAATAAAAATAGGAATATGGCTGAAAATAATAGTTATAATGATAATAACAATAGAAATAAGGATAAAAATAAGAGTTGTTACGATAATAATAATAGTAATAATGATAAAAATAAGAGTTATTACATAATAAAAAGGGGAATAAGGCTGAAAATAATAGTTATAATGATAATAATAATAGAAATAAGGATAAAAATCAGAGTTATTACGATAATAATAATAGTAATAAGGATAAAAGTAAGAGTTAATACGATAATAATAATAGTAACAAGGATAAAAATAAGAGTTATTACGACAATAATAATAGTAATAAGGATAAAAATAAGAGTTATTACATAATAAAAATAGGAATAAGGCTGAAAATAATGGTTGAAATGATAAATATAATGGAAGTAAGGGTAAAAATAAGAGTTATTACGATAATCATAATAGTAATAAGGATAAAAGTAAGAATTAATACGATGATAAAATGGGAATAAAGACACAAGTAAGAGTTATTACGATAATAATAATAGTTATATGGATAAAAATAAGAGTTACTACGATAATAATAATAGTTATAAGGATAAAAATAAGAGTTATTACGATAATAATAATAGTAATAAGGATAAAAGTAAGAGTTAATACGATGATAAAATAGGAATAAGGACAAATATGAGAGTTATTACGATAATAATAATAGTTATAAGGATAAAAATAAGAGTTATTACATAATAAAAATAGGAATATGGCTGAAAGTAATAGTTATAATCATAATAATAATAGTAATAAGGATAAGAATAAGAGTTATTACGATAATAATAATAGAAATAAGGATAAAAGTAAGAGTTAATACGATGATAAAATAGGAATAAGGACAATAATAAGAGTTATTACGATAATAATAATAGTTATAAGCAGTTCGCTTTCGACCGGCAAACCGGCAAGACGTATTTAGCATCGTGCCGCGTGTTGTGTTTCGCGAGTGAATATAAATAAGAAATCAGTTACAAGTGTCTAAACTCTGTAGGTATACACAAAAACCTACATATGGCAGCTCCTGACTACAGGAGCTCTCAAAATACTCTACCGACAGTCTCTCACAACAGCAATCCCAACATGCCTTTAAAACAAAGTTATGCGTCAGCGACACAAAGTTCCTTATTTCCTCAGAAAAACCAAGCAATAGTGCTCGATTCTATCGACGGCATCCCATTAAAGGAATATGTTAATGCAATCGGGAAAATCACAGATCCAGCAAATATCAGATTCGTATCAAGAATTTCAAACTCTCGTATATGTATATTCTTATCAAGTAAACAAATAGTAGAGAACATCACAAGCAGTTATTCAAAAATCATAATAGGAAACAATACAATCAGCCTACGACCTTTAATAAACAGTCACAAAAGAATTATTCTGTCTAACGTATGTCCGGTAATTCCGCACGAGATTATTGAGAAAGAATTGATTAAATTAAACGTGAAACCTATGTCCCAAATAACATTTCTTAGAGCTGGGTTATCTGAACCTGGATTCTCACATATACTAAGCTTCCGGCGTCAAGTATTTATAAAACCGGAAGATGTTTACAAGTTACCACCATCGTTGAACATCTTTTATGAAGACACCAGTTATTGGATCTACTTATCAGGAGACAATATTAATTGCTACCTATGTAAAAAAGAAGGCCACTTAGCAAAAGACTGCCCAGACTCAACAAATAAAGAAAATAATACTGCAATGGACACCTCAACCCTTTCATCACCAATCCAAGGGACCACATCCCATAAACAATTTTCGGATCTCAACACGAGATCTGAAATGACGCGACTATCACAAATTTTAAATAGTGACCCACCAAGGGAAACTATGTTAAGACAAAATAGTGCAAAAAGACCACTATCTGAAACAAGCTCCCACAGCACGCAGAAAATAGCTCCGGAAGAAGAGGCTACAGATTCGTCCTTAATGGATGGTGAAGACTCCACAGATGAAATGAATTCGTTGTTACCATCAGCGAGACAACTGAGTAAAAAGAAGACGAAAGTGAGAAAAATTGGAGAACTGGACGTAGTAACCGTTGAAGAAATGATAGCTCCTCTAAAGGAACTACTCGAAGGTAACCCTAGCAATTACATCATAAATTATAACCAATTTAAGAGCCTCATGGAAAACGCCAAGGGAAACCCAAATGTAACAGAATTAGCATTAACATATACTACAGACATCCAAGCTCTCAGTGATATGATTAAGCAAATGTATCCACTTCTTACTGATCGCAAAATTAAAAATAGATGTACCCGAATGACAAAAAAGTTTGACGATTACATCGCTACAAAGAAAAAAGAACCCTCAACATACTCTAATAAAACTTCAACATAAGATATTCCCAAACCTCTATTTCCTCATTCAAATTAAAGAATAACCACCTATGAAAATTCTCCAGTGGAACATTAACGGATACAACACACATAAGGAAAGACTACAGATCCTTATAAACAACACTGATCCTGATATTGTATGCCTTCAGGAAACAAATTTCAAGGAAACATATGCTGCCAACATAAAAAACTATTCACCAAATTTCACAAATAGAACTCACTCCTGTCACGCAAGTGGTGGGGTTGCCACATATATTAAAAATAATATTCCCTGTAAAGAAATCTCTCTTAACACAAACTTAGAAGTGGTAGCTACCTCAGTATTGTCTCTATCTATGGAAATTTGCATATGCAACATCTACATACCCAATAGCTACGACTTTTCAATCTCTGAATTATCAAACTTAATAAATAAACTCCCCAAACCTTTTATCCTGCTGGGAGACTTCAACAGCCACAGTACACTGTGGGGATCCAACAAAAACGACCCTAGAGGGGAAATTATCAAATCGCTTTTGGATGATCCAGATCTTTTCTTACTCAACTCTACATCTCCCACCCATATAAATATATCCAACGGTACGTTAAGTGCAATTGATTTGTCCATCTGCTCCACAAGAATAGCACACTACTTCGATTGGGATGTAGCCTCAAATCCTCATGATAGTGATCATTTTCCAATAACATTATCTGGAGCAACACCTCAAGAACATGTTCCCTATCTGACACCCGCATGGAATACAAGAAAAGCAAATTGGGGTCCTTTTCGAGCACTTATGGATCAACGTGTAGATAACCTTCCTCCGGTCAACAGTAATAATAAGGAAAATATCAACTCAATAGTTGAAAATTTCACCAACATAATTCATGAAGTAGCAAATAAAACTATACCCCTATTTAATAATAAAACTAGAAAACGTACGGTTCCGTGGTGGAACGAAAGATGCAACAAGGCTATAAAAGAAGCCAATCACGCCTTCAATGTCTTCAAGAGGCATCCATCTATAGAAAATAAAATTCAATACAAAAAGTTACGAGCTATAGCCCGAAGAACTGTCAAGGAAAGTAAAAAAAAATCCTGGATGGACTACATAAGCTCCACAAACAACAATACCTCTTATAGTAACTGTTGGGACAAAATCAGGAAAATTAGAGGAACAGCACGTATCTATTCCATATCTACACTCCTAAACCACGCAAACCAAATTATCCATCAACCCCAAGATATTGCCAATGAACTAGCTAGCTCCTTTTCTGAAAACTCCAGTAACGCCAATTATGACGAAAAATTTCTTCAGAATATCGGAAATTACCAAGAAATAGGAGAAGAAAAAATTTTTGTAAATTCGGAACAGCCTTTTAATTCAATCATTAAACTTGAAGAAATTAAATGTATACTTAAGAGATGTAAAAATTCTAGTCCAGGTCCAGACTTAATTCCCAATGAGTTCTTAAAACAAATGTCGGATAAAACCTTATCATATATCACCGATCTATTTAATTTCATTTGGACAAACATGGTTTTTCCTGAAAAATGGAGAGAAGCAATAGTTGTGCCGGTGCCAAAACCAAATCAGGACATGACAATAGCTAGTAACTACCGACCGATTTCCTTAACATGCACGATGTGTAAACTTTTAGAAAAAGTGATTAACAGAAGACTTAGGTGGCAATTAGAAAACATTGACTTCTTTTCCCAGGAACAAAGCGGTTTCAGAAAATTTAGATCTTCAGTAGATCACCTTATTAATCTTGAAACAGCAATATGTGACTCATTTGCAACCAATCAACATTTAACAGTGGTATCCCTTGACATCGAAAAGGCATACGATATGGTATGGCGGCCCAGAGTCATTAATATTCTCCTTAAACATCATATTACAGGTAGAATGTTGGCATTTATTTATAATTTTCTAAAGAAAAGAAGAATAAGAGTAAGAGCTAATGGGATGCTATCTGAGAGCTTTGAGATTCAAAATGGTGTACCACAGGGGTCGGTACTAAGTGTAACGCTATTTCTTATTGCAATTAATGAAGCACCTAAAGTTGTAAACTCACCTGTCAAATGTGCCCTATTTGCTGACGACTTAAATATCTTTTGCGGAGGGAAAGAAAAGGAAACTACAGAAAAACTCCTTCAGGAGACAATAAACGCCCTCCAAGCATGGGCAGAAAAAACAGGTTTCAAATTCTCGACTCGGAAAACGAAATGTATCTCGTTTGCAAGACACAAACAACAAATACACAACCCTAAGATCTCCTTAAATAATAGTAACATAAATTCTGTGGAAACCCTGAAAATCCTAGGTTTGGTATTCGATAGAAAACTTACATGGAAGCAACATATTAAAGGTCTAATAGATGACTGTAAAACTCGTCTAAATTTAATAAAGGCACTGTCATCAACCGTTTGGGGGGCAAGCCAAGAAATCTTAATGAGTACCTATAAAGCTGTAATTAGATCCAAAATTGATTATGGTAGTATCATATATAACTCGGCAAAGAAATCAGATCTAAAAACTCTAAACACAATTCACAATTCTGCACTCCGAATGGCAACAGGAGCCTTCCGTACCAGTCCAATAAACAGTTTACTAGCCATAACAAATGAACCTCACCTACAAGAGAGGCGAAAATTCCTTTCAGTTAATTATGCACTACGTATTGGGGCTTCCCTAAAGAACGCGGTACACCAAAATGTTTTCACTTCAAGATATAAAAATGTTTACGAGAAAAAAGTAAATCTACCCAAACCGTTTTACATAAGAATCCAGAGCATTTTTGAAGAAATTTGTTTTGAATTAGATACAACTAGGTTGGGAAAAATTAAATATTCATCGGATCCTCCATGGATCACTGACATTCCAATGGTTAATTTCGACCTAGCTTTTAACAGAAAAGAAGAAACTCCTGCTTCAGTTGTCAGGGCCCTGTTCGAGGAAATGAAGTTTACACTTTCGAACTATGAACTTATATTCACGGATGGATCCAAATCCAAAGAAGGAAACGGCTGCGCTGTAGTTACAACAGAATCCGAAATATGCTTAAAACTCCCAAAAATGATGTCAATTTTCACATGTGAAGCTATTGCTATTAAAGAAGCCCTTATGCTTATCCAACGCTCAACTCACAAAAAATTTGCTATTCTTTCAGATTCTAAAAGCTCTCTCCAGAAAATTCAAAACCCAGATACATCTGATGAATTAATTCAAAATATCCAAAATCTGTACTCACAATCTCTTAAAGAGGGCAAAGAAACTTTGTTTATATGGGTTCCTTCACATGTGGGAATTGAGGGAAACGATAAAGCGGACTTAGCAGCCAAAACAGCGTCCCATCGTGAAATCACGGAAGAATATGAGAAAATCCCCCTCCAGGACTTCAGAACAGAAGTTAACAAAAGACTAAGAGACCAATGGAACCAAAAACTAGGAAACCTGATCTCAACGAAGCTTCCACCAGGAAAAGAGGGAAACTACAAGCCTGATATTAAGAACCTGAGCAGACAAGAACAAGTTATTGTCAACAGAATATTAATAGGTCACACAAGACTCACTCATTCTTATCTCTTTCTAAAAGACAGTCCGCCCAAGTGTTTGATATGTAATGTTAATCTCACCATAAAGCACATTATATTTGATTGCCAGCATTACGATGTAATAAGGAAAAAATTTAAAATCCAAAACAATATAAAAGACATAATAGGCACAAGTGAAAATACTAGAAATTTAATTGAATTCCTAAAACAGCTTAAAATATTCAACAAACTGTAAGTCCTTTGACAATACGAACATACCAACAAGATCTCACTGTATAAAGACCTCATTAAGAAACCCAATAGAAAATTAGATATAAAATTGGATACATTCGTATCAAGTCGCTCATGACCTGAGCAGTTAATGCGACTTAAAACTCGAAAGAAAAAAAAAAAGAAAAAAAAAAAAAAAAAAATAGTTATAAGGATAAAAATAAAAGTTATTACGATAATAATAATAGTTATAAGGATAAAAATAAAAGTTACTACGATAAAAATAATAGAAATAAGGATAAAAATAAGAGTTATTACGATAATAATAATAGTAATGTGGATAAAAGTAAGAGTTAATACGATGGTAAAATAGGAATAAGGACAAAAATAAGAGTTATTACGATAATAATAATAGTAATTAGGATAAAAGTAAGAGTTAATACGATGATAAAATAGGAATAAGGACAAAAATAAGAGTTATTACGATAATAATAATAGAAGTAAGGATAAAAATAAGAGTTATTACATAATAAAAATAGGAATATTGTTGAAAGTAATAGTTAGAATGATAATAATAACAGAAACAAGCATAAAAATAAGAGTTATTACGATAATAACAATAGTAATAAGGATAAAAGTAAGAGTTAATACGATGATAAAATAGGAATAAGGACAAAATTAAGAGTTATTACGATAATAATAATAGTTATAAGGATAAAAATAAGAGTTATTACGATAATAATAATAGAAATAAGGATAAAAATAAGAGCTACTACATAATAAAAATAGGAATATGGCTGATAGTAATAGTTATAATCATAATAATCATAGAAATAAGGATAAAAATAAGAGTTATTACGATAATAGTAATAGTAATAAGGATAAAAATAAGAGATATTACGATAATAATAATAGTTATAAGGATAAAAATAAGAGATATTACCATAATAATAATGGAAATAAGGATAAAAATAAGAGTTATTACGATAATAAAAATAGGAATATGGCTGAAAGTAATAGTTATAATCACAATAATAATAGAAATACGGATAAAAATAAGAGTTATTACGATAATAATAATGGAAATAAGGATAAAAATAAGAGTTCTCACGATAATAAAAATAGGAATAAGGATAAAAATAAGAGTTATGACATAATAAAAATAGGAATAAGGATAAAAATAAGAGTTATTACATAATAAAGATAGGAATAAGACTGAAAATAATGGTTATAATGATAATAATAATAGAAATAAGGATAAAAATAATAGTTATTACGATAATAATAATGGTGATAAGGATAAAAGTAAGAGTTAATACGATGATAAAGTAGGAATAAGGACAAAAATAAGAGTTATTACGATAATAATAATAGTTATAAGCATAAAAATAAGAGTTATTAAATAATAAAAATAGGAATAAGGCTGAAAATAATAGTTATAATGATAATAATAATAGAAATAAGGATAAAAATCAGAGTTATTACGATAATAATAATAGTAATAAGGATAAAAGTAAGAGTTAATACGATGATAAAATAGGAATAAGGACAAGAATAAGAGTTATTACGATAATAATAATAGTTATAAGGATAAAAATAAGAGTTATTACGATAATAATAATAGTAACAAGGATAAAAATAAGAGTTATTACGACAATAATAATAGTAATAAGGATAAAAATAAGAGTTATTACATAATAAAAATAGGAATAAGGCTGAAAATAATGGTTGAAATGATAAATATAATAGAAGTAAGGGTAAAAATAAGAGTTATTACGATAATAATAATAGTAATAAGGATAAAAGTAAGAATTAATACGATGATAAAATGGGAATAAAGACAAAAGTAAGAGTTATTACGATAATAATAATAGTTATATGGATAAAAATAAGAGTTACTACGATAATAATAATAGTTATAAGGATAAAAATAAGAGTTATTACGATAATAATAATAGTAATAAGGATAAAAGTAAGAGTTAATACGATGATAAAATAGGAATAAGGACAAATATAAGAGTTATTACGATAATAATAATAGTTATAAGGATAAAAATAAGAGTTATTACATAATAAAAATAGGAATATGGCTGAAAGTAATAGTTAAAATCATAATAATAATAGTAATAAGGATAAAAATAAGAGTTATTACGATAATAATAATAGAAATAAGGATAAAAGTAAGAGTTAATACGATGATAAAATAGGAATAAGGACAATAATAAGAGTTATTACGATAATAATAATAGTTATAAGGATAAAAATAAAAGTTATTACGATAATAATAATAGTTATAAGGATAAAAATAAGAGTTACTACGATAAAAATAATAGAAATAAGGATAAAAATAAGAGTTATTACGATAATAATAATAGTAATGTGGATAAAAGTAAGTGTTAATACGATGATAAAATAGGAATAAGGACAAAAATAAGAGTTATTACGATAATAATAATAGTAATTAGGATAAAAGTAAGAGTTAATACGATGATAAAATAGGAATAAGGACAAAAATAAGAGTTATTACGATAATAATAATAGTTATAAGGATAAAAATAAGAGTTATTACGATAATAATAATAATTATAAGGATAAAAATAAGAGTTACTACGATTATAATAATAGAAATAAGGATAAAAATAAGAGATATTACGATAATAATAATAGTAATAAGGATAAAAGTAAGAGTTAATACGATGATAAAATAGGAATAAGGACAAAAATAAGAGTTATTACGATAATAATAATAGTTATAAGGATAAAAATAAGAGTTATTACGATAATAATAATAGAAATAAGGATAAAAATAAGAGTTATTACATAATAAAAATAGGAATATGGCTGAAAGTAATAGTTATAATCATAATAATAATAGAAATAAGGATAAAAATAAGAGTTATTACGATAATAGTGATAGTAATAAGGATAAAAATAAGAGTTATTACGATAATAATAATAGTTATAAGGATAAAAATATGAGATATTACCATAATAATAATGGAAATAAGGATAAAAATAAGAGTTATTACATAATAAAAATAGGAATAAGACTGAAAATAATGGTTATAATGATAATAATAATAGAAATAAGGATAAAAATAATAGTTATTACGATAATAATAATAGTAATAAGGATGAAAGTAAGAGTTAATACGATGATAAAATAGGAATAAGGACAAAAATAAGAGTTATTACGATAATAATAATAGTCATAAGGATAAAAATAAGAGTTATTACGATAATAATAATAGTTATAAGGATAAAAATAAGAGTTATAACATAATAAAAATAGGAATATGGCTGAAAGTAATAGTTATAATGATAACAATAACAGAAATAAGCATAAAAATAAGAGTTATTACATAATAAAAATAGGAATATGGCTGCAAGTAATAGTTATAATCATAATAATAATAGAAATAAGGCTAAAAATAAGAGTTATTACGATAATAATAATAATTGGCAATAAGGATAAAAATAAGAGTTATTACGATAATAATAATAGTAATAAGGATAAAAATAAGAGTTAATACGATGATAAAATAGGAATAAGGACAAAAATAAGAGTTATTACGATAATAATAATAGTTATAAGGATAAAAATAATAGTTATTACGATAATAATAATAGTAATAAGGATAAAAATAAGAGTTATTACGATAATAATAATAGTAATAAGGATAAAAATAAGAGTTATTACGATAATAATAATGGTAATGAGGATAAAAGTAAGAGTTAATACGATGATAAAAAAGGAATAAGGACAAAAATGAGAGTTATTACGATAATAATAATAGAAATAAGGATAAAAATAAGAGTTAATACGACGATAAAATAGGAATAAGGACAAAAATGAGAGTTATAACGATAATAATAATAGTTATAAGGATAAAAATAAGAGTTATTACGATAATAATAATAGTTATAAGGATAAAAATAAGAGTTATTACGATAATAATAATAGTTATAAGGATAAAAATAAGAGTTACTACGATAATAATAATATAAATTAGGATAAAAATAAGAGTTATTACATAATAAAAGTAGGAATATGGCTGAAAGTAAGAGTTAATAGGATGATAAAATAGGAATACGGACAAACATAAGAGTTATTACGATAATAATAATAGTTATAAGGATAAAAATAAGAGTTATTACGATAATAATAATGGAAATAAGGATAAAAATAAGAGTCATTTCGATAATAATAATAGAAATAAGGATAAAAATAAGTGTTATTACATAATAAAAATAGGAACATGGCTGAAAGTAACAGTTATAGTGATATTAATAACAGAAATAAGGATAAAAATATGAGTTATTACGATAATAATAATAGTAATAAGGATAAAAGTAAGAGTTAATACGATGATAAAATAGGAATAAGGACAAAAATAAGAGTTATTACGATAATAATAATAGTAATAAGGATAAAAGTAAGAGTTAATACGATGATAAAATAGGAATAAGGACAAAAATAAGAGTTATTACGATAATAATAATAGTTATAAGGATAAAAATAATAGTTATTACGGTAGTAATAATAGTAATAAGGATAAAAATAGGAGTTATTACGATAATAATAATAGAAATAAGGATAAAAATAAGAGTTATAACATAATAAAAATAGGAATATGGCTGAAAGTAATAGTTATAATGATAACAATAACAGAAATAAGCATAAAAATAAGAGTTATTACATAATAAAAATAGGAATATGGCTGCAAGTAATAGTTATAATCATAATAATAATAGAAATAAGGCTAAAAATAAGAGTTATTACGATAATAATAATAGCAATAAGGATAAAAATAAGAGTTATTACGATAATAATAATAGTAATAAGGATAAAAATAAGAGTTAATACGATGATAAAATAGGAATAAGGACAAAAATAAGAGTTATTACGATAATAATAATAGTTATAAGGATAAAAATAATAGTTATTACGATAATAATAATAGTAATAAGGATAAAAATAAGAGTTATTACGATAATAATAATAGTAATAAGGATAAAAATAAGAGTTATTACGATAATAATAATGGTAATGAGGATAAAAGTAAGAGTTAATACGATGATAAAATAGGAATAAGGACAAAAATGAGAGTTATTACGATAATAATAATAGAAATAAGGATAAAAATAAGAGTTAATACGATGATAAAATAGGAATAAGGACAAAAATGAGAGTTATAACGATAATAATAATAGTTATAAGGATAAAAATAAGAGTTATTACGATAATAATAATAGTTATAAGGATAAAAATAAGAGTTATTACGATAATAATAATAGTTATAAGGATAAAAATAAGAGTTACTACGATAATAATAATATAAATTAGGATAAAAATAAGAGTTATTACATAATAAAAGTAGGAATATGGCTGAAAGTAAGAGTTAATAGGATGATAAAATAGGAATACGGACAAACATAAGAGTTATTACGATAATAATAATAGTTATAAGGATAAAAATAACGGTTATTAAGATAATAATAATAGAAATAAGGATAAAAGTAAGAGTTATTACATAATAAAAATAGGAATATAGCCGAAAGTAATAGTTTTAATGATAATAATAATAGGAAGAAGGATAAAAATAAGAGTTATTACGATAATAATAACGGAAATAAGGATAAAAATAAGAGTTCTCACGATAATAAAAATAGGTATAAGGATAAAAATAAGAGTTATGACATAATAAAGATAGGAATAAGGATAAAAATAAGAGTTATTACATAATAAAAATAGGAATAAGACTGAAAATAATGGTTATAATGATAATAATAATAGAAATAAGGATAAAAATAATAGTTATTACGATAATAATAATAGTGATAAGGATAAAAGTAAGAGTTAATACGATGATAAAATAGGAATAAGGACAAAAATAAGAGTTATTACGATATTAATAATAGTTATATGGATAGAAATCAGAGTTATTACGATAATAATAATGGAAATAAGGATACAAAAAAGAGTTATTACATAATAAAAATAGGAATATGGCTGAAAGTAATAGTTATAATCATAATAATAATAGTAATAAGGATAAAAGTAAGAGTTAATACGATGATAAAATAGTAATAAGGATAAAAGTAAGAGTTAATACGATGATAAAATAGGAATAAGGACAAAAATAAGAGTTATTACGATAATAATAATAGTAATAAGTATAAAAGTAAGAGTTAATACGATGATAAAATAGGAATAAGGACAAAAATGAGAGTTATAACGATAATAATAATAGTAATAAGGATAAAAGTAAAAGTTAATACGATAATAATAATAGTAATAAGGATAAAAGTAAGAGTTATTACGATAATAATAATAGAAATAAGGATAAAAGTAAGAGTTATTACATAATAAAAATAGGAATATGGCTGAAAATAATAGTTATAATGATAATAATAATAGAAATAAGGATAAAAATAAGAGTTATTACGATAATAATAAATTAATAAGGATAAAAGTAAGAGTTAATAAGATGATAAAATAGGAATAAGAACAAGAATAAGAGTTATTACGATAATAATAATAGTTATAAGGATAAAAATAAGAGTTATTACGATAATAATAATAGTTATAAGGATAAAAATAAGAGTTACTACGATTATAATAATAGAAATAAGGATAAAAATAAGAGATATTACGATAATAATAATAGTAATAAGGATAAAAGTAAAAGTTAATACGATAATAATAATAGTAATAAGGATAAAAGTAAGAGTTAATACGATGATAAAATAGGAATAAGGACAAAAATATGAGTTATTACGATAATAGTAATAGTTATAAGGATAAAAATAAGAGTTATTACGATAATAATAATAGTTATAAGGATAAAAATAAGAGTTATTACGATAATAATAATAGTTATAAGGATAAAAATAAGAGTTACTACGATAATAATAATATAAATTAGGATAAAAATAAGAGTTATTACATAATAAAAGTAGGAATATGGCTGAAAGTAAGAGTTAATAGGATGATAAAATAGGAATACGGACAAACATAAGAGTTATTACGATAATAATAATAGTTATAAGGATAAAAATAACGGTTATTACGATAATAATAATAGAAATAAGGATAAAAGTAAGAGTTATTACATAATAAAAATAGGAATATAGCCGAAAGTAATAGTTTTAATGATAATAATAATAGGAAGAAGGATAAAAATAAGAGTTATTACGATAATAATAACGGAAATAAGGATAAAAATAAGAGTTCTCACGATAATAAAAATAGGTATAAGGATAAAAATAAGAGTTATGACATAATAAAGATAGGAATAAGGATAAAAATAAGAGTTATTACATAATAAAAATAGGAATAAGACTGAAAATAATGGTTATAATGATAATAATAATAGAAATAAGGATAAAAATAATAGTTATTACGATAATAATAATAGTGATAAGGATAAAAGTAAGAGTTAATACGATGATAAAATAGGAATAAGGACAAAAATAAGAGTTATTACGATAATAATAATAGTAATAAGTATAAAAGTAAGAGTTAATACGATGATAAAATAGGAATAAGGACAAAAATGAGAGTTATAACGATAATAATAATAGTAATAAGGATAAAAGTAAAAGTTAATACGATAATAATAATAGTAATAAGGATAAAAGTAAGAGTTATTACGATAATAATAATAGAAATAAGGATAAAAGTAAGAGTTATTACATAATAAAAATAGGAATATGGCTGAAAATAATAGTTATAATGATAATAATAATAGAAATAAGGATAAAAATAAGAGTTATTACGATAATAATAAATTAATAAGGATAAAAGTAAGAGTTAATAAGATGATAAAATAGGAATAAGAACAAGAATAAGAGTTATTACGATAATAATAATAGTTATAAGGATAAAAATAAGAGTTATTACGATAATAATAATAGTTATAAGGATAAAAATAAGAGTTACTACGATTATAATAATAGAAATAAGGATAAAAATAAGAGATATTACGATAATAATAATAGTAATAAGGATAAAAGTAAAAGTTAATACGATAATAATAATAGTAAATAAGGATAAAAGTAAGAGTTAATACGATGATAAAATAGGAATAAGGACAAAAATATGAGTTATTACGATAATAGTAATAGTTATAAGGATAAAAATAAGAGTTATTACGATAATAATAATAGAAGTAAGGATAAAAATAAGAGTTATTACATAATAAAAATAGGAATATGGCTGAAAGTAATAGTTAGAATGATAATAATAACAGAAATAAGCATAAAAATAAGAGTTATTACGATAATAACAATAGTAATAAGGATAAAAGTAAGAGTTAATACGATGATAAAATAGGAATAAGGACAAAATTAAGAGTTATTACGATAATAATAATAGTTATAAGGATAAAAATAAGAGTTATTACGATAATAATAATAGAAATAAGGATAAAAATAAGAGCTACTACATAATAAAAATAGGAATATAGCTGATAGTAATAGTTATAATCATAATAATCATAGAAATAAGGATAAAAATAAGAGTTATTACGATAATATTAATAGTAATAAGGATAAAAATAAGAGTTATTACGATAATAAAAATAGGAATATGGCTGAAAGTAATAGTTATAATCACAATAATAATAGAAATACGGATAAAAATAAGAGTTATTACGATAATAATAATGGAAATAAGGATAAAAATAAGAGTTCTCACGATAATAAAAATAGGAATAAGGATAAAAATAAGAGTTATGACATAATAAAAATAGGAACAAGGATAAAAATAAGAGTTATTACATAATAAAAATAGGAATAAGACTGAAAATAATGGTTATAATGATAATAATAATAGAAATAAGGATAAAAATAATAGTTATTACGATAATAATAATAGTGATAAGGATAAAAGTAAGAGTTAATACGATGATAAAGTAGGAATAAGGACAAAAATAAGAGTTATTACGATAATAATAATAGAAATATGGATAAAAATAATAGTTATTACGATAATAATAATAGTTGAGGATAAAAGTAGGAGTTAATACGATGATAAAATAGGAATAAGGACAAGAATAAGAGTTATTACGATAATAATAATAGTTATAAGTATAAAATAAGAGTTATTACGATAGTAATAATAGTTATAAGGATAAAAATAAGAGTTATTACGATACTAATAATAGTTATAAGGATAAAAATAAGAGTTATTACGATAATAATAATAGTAGTGTGGATAAAAGTTAGAGTTAATACGATGATAAAATAGGAGTAAGGACAAGAATAAGAGTTATTACGATAATAATAATAGTTATAAGGATAAAATAAGTGTTATTACGATAATAATAATAGTTATAAGGATAAAAATAAGAGTTATTACGATAATAATAATAGTTATAAGGATAAAAATAAGAGTTATTACGATAATAATAATAGTAATGAGGATAAAAGTAAGAGTTAATACGATGATAAAATGGGAATAAGGATAAAAATAAGAGTTATTACGATAATAATAATAGTAATAAGGATAAAAATAAGAGTTATTACGATAATAAAAATAGGAATAAGGATAAAAGTAAGAGTTATTACGATAATAATAATAGTTATAAGGATAAAAATAAGAGTTATTACATAATAAAAATAGGAATATGGCTGAAAGTAATAGTTATAATCATAATAATAATAGGAATAAGGATAAAAATAAGAGTTATTACGATAATAATAATAGAAATAAGGATAAAAGTAAGAGTTAATACGATGATAAAATAGGAATAAGGACAATAATAAGAGTTATTACGATAATAATAATAGTTATAAGGATAAAAATAAAAGTTATTACGATAATAATAATAGTTATAAGGATAAAAATAAGAGTTACTACGATA
>CAMAOD020000119.1:0-19408 GCA_945859595.2 Megachile willughbiella
TGAAAATAATAATAGTAATAAAGATAAAATAAGAGTTATTACGATAATAATAATAGTAATAAGGATAAAAGTAAGAGTTAATACGATGATAAAATAGGAATAAGGACAAAAATAAGAGTTATTACGATAATAATAATAGTAAAGAGGATAAACATAACAGTTATTACAATAATAATAACAGTAATAAGGATAAAAGTAAGAGTTAATACGATAATAAAAATAGGAATAAGGATAAAAATAAGAGTTATTTATATAATAAAAATAGTGATAAGGCTGAAAATAATAGTTATAACGATAATAAGAATAGTAATAAGGATCAAAGTAAGATATAATACGATAATGAAATAGGAATAAGGACGAAAATAAGAGTTATTTATATAATAATAATAGTGATAAGGCTGAAAATAATAATTATTATCATAATAATAACAGTAATAAGTATAAAAATAAGAGTTATTACGATAATAATAATAGAAATTAGGATAAAAATAGGAGTTACTACGATAATAAAAATAGGAATGAGGATAAAAATAAGAGTTATTACGATAATAATAATAGTAATAAGGATAAAAGTAAGAGTTAATACGATGATAAAATAGGAATAAGGACAAAAATAAGTGTTATTACGATAAAAATAATAGAAGTAAGGATAAAAATAAGAGTTATTACATAATAAAAAGTGGAATATGGCTGAAAGTAATAGTTATAAGGATAATAATAATAGTAATAAAGATAAAATACGAGTTATTACGATAATAATAATAGAAATTAGGATAAAAATAAGAGTTATTACGATAATAAGAATAGTAATAAGGATAAAAATAAGAGTTATTACGAAAATAATAATAGTAATAAGGATCAAAGTAAGAGATAATACGATGATGAAATAGGAATAAGGACAAAAATAAGAGTTATTTATATAATAATAATAGTGATAAGGCTGAAAATAATAGTTATTACGATAATAATAATAGAAATAAGGATAAAAATAAGAGTTATTACATAATAAAAAGTGGAATATGGCTGAAAGTAATAGTTATAAGGATAATAATAATAGAAATAAGGATAAAAATAAGAGTTATTACACAATAAAAAGAGGAATATGGCTGAAAGTAATAGTTATAAGGATTATAATAATAGAAATAAGGATAAAAATAAGAGTTATTACGATAATAATAATAGTAATAAGGATAAAAATAAGAGTTATTACGATGATAATAATAGTAATAAGGATAAAACTAGGAGTTATTACGATAATAATAATAGTAATAAGGATCAAAGTAACAGATAATACGATGATGAAATAGGAATAAGGACAAAAATAAGAGTTATTTATATAATAATAATAGTGATAAGGCTGAAAAGAATAATTATTATCATAATAATAACAGTAATAAGTATAAAAATACGAGTTATTACGATAATAATAATAGAAATTAGGATAAAAATAAGAGTTACTACGATAATAAAAATAGGAATAAGAATAAGAATAAGAGTTATTACGATAATAATAATAGTAGTAAGGATAAAAATAAGAGTTATTACGATGATAATAATAGTAATAAGGATAAAAGTAGGAGTTATTACGATAATAATAATAGTAATAAGGATCAAAGTAACAGATAATACGATGATAAAATAGGAATAAGGACAAAAATAAGAGTTATTACGATAATAAAAATAGGAATAAGGATAAAAATAAGAGTTATTTATATAATAAAAATAGTGATAAGGCTGAAAATAATAGTTATTACGATAATAATAATAGTAATAAAGATAAAATAAGAGTTATTACGATAATAATAATAGTAATAAGGATAAAAGTAAGAGTTAATACGATGATAAAATAGGAATAAGGACAAAAATAAGAGTTATTACGATAATAATAATAGTTATAAGAATAAAAATAAGAGTTATTACGATAATAATAATAGTAATAAGGATCAAAGTAAGAGATAATACGATGATGAAATAGGAATAAGGACAAAAATAAGAGTTATTTATATAATAAAAATAGTGATAAGGCTGAAAATAATAGTTATTACGATAATAAGAATAGTAATAAGGATCAAAGTAAGAGATAATACGATGATGAAATAGGAATAAGGACGAAAATAAGAGTTATTTATATAATAATAATAGTGATAAGGCTGAAAATAATAATTATTATCATAATAATAACAGTAATAAGTATAAAAATAAGAGTTATTACGATAATAATAATAGAAATTAGGATAAAAATAAGAGTTACTACGATAATAAAAATAGGAATGAGGATAAAAATAAGAGTTATTACGATAATAATAATAGTAATAAGGATAAAAGTAAGACTTAATACGATGATAAAATAGGAATAAGGACAAAAATAAGAGTTATTACGATAGTAATAATAATTATAAGGATAAAAATAAGAGTTATTACGATAATAATAATAGTAATAAGGATAAAAGTAAGAGTTAATACGATGATAAAATAGGAATAAGGATAAAAATAAGAGTTATTTATATAATAATAATAGTGATAAGGCTGAAAATAATAGTTACTACGATAATAATAATAGAAATAAGGATAAAAATAAGAGTTATTACACAATAAAAGGAGGAATATGGCTGAAAGTAATAGTTATAAGGATTATAATAATAGAAATAAGGATAAAAATAAGAGTTATTACGATAATAATAATAGTAATAAGGATAAAAATAAGAGTTATTACGATAATAAAAGTAGGAATAAGGATAAAAATAAGAGTTATTTATATAATAAAAATAGTGATAAGGCTGAAAATAATAGTTATTACGATAATAAGAATAGTAATAAGGATAAAAATAAGAGTTATTACGAAAATAATAATAGTAATAAGGATCAAAGTAAGAGATAATACGATGATGAAATAGGAATAAGGACAAAAATAAGAGTTATTTATATAATAATAATAGTGATAAGGCTGAAAATAATAGTTATTACGATAATAATAATAGAAATAAGGATAAAAATAAGAGTTATTACATAATAAAAAGTGGAATATGGCTGAAAGTAATAGTTATAAGGATAATAATAATAGAAATAAGGATAAAAATAAGAGTTATTACACAATAAAAAGAGGAATATGGCTAAAAGTAATAGTTATAAGGATTATAATAATAGAAATAAGGATAAAAATAAGAGTTATTACGATAATAATAATAGTAATAAGGATAAAAATAAGAGTTATTACGATGATAATAATAGTTATAAGGATAAAAGTAGGAGTTATTACGATAATAATAATAGTAATAAGGATCAAAGTAAGAGATAATACGATGATGAAATAGGAATAAGGACAAAAATAAGAGTTATTTATATAATAAAAATAGTGATAAGGCTGAAAATAATAGTTATTACGATAATAAGAATAGTAATAAGGATCAAAGTAAGAGTTAATACGATGATGAAATAGGAATAAGGACAAAAATAAGAGTTATTTATATAATAATAATAGTGATAAGGCTGAAAATAATAGTTCTTACGATAATAATAATAGTAATAAGGATAAAAGTAAGAGTTAATACGATGATAAAATAGGAATAAGGACAAAAATAAGAGTTATTACGATAATAATAATAGAAATAAGGATAAAATTAAGAGTTATTACACAATAAAAAGAGGAATATGGCTGAAAGTAATAGTTATAAGAATTATAATAATAGTAATAAGGATAAAAATAACAGTTATTACCATAATAATAATAGTAATGAGGATAAAGATAAGAGTTATTACGATAATAATATTAGTAATAAGGATAAAAGTAAGAGTTAATACGATAATAAAAATAGGAATAAGGATAAAAATAAGAGTTATTTATATAATAATAATAGTGATAAGGCTGAAAATAATAGTTATTACGATAATAATAATAGTTATAAGGATAAAAATAAGAGTTATTACGATAATAATAATAGAAATAAGGATAAAAATAAGAGTTATTACATAATAAAAAGTGGAATATGGCTGAAAGTAATAGTTATAAGGATAATAATAACAGAAATAAGGATAAAAATAAGAGTTATTACGATAATAATAATAGTAAAGAGGATAAACATAACAGTTATTACGATAATAATAACAGTAATAAGGATAAAAGTAAGAGTTAATACGATAATAAAAATAGGAATAAGGATAAAAATAAGAGTTATTTATATAATAATAATAGTGATAAGGCTGAAAATAATAGTTATTACGATAACAAGAATAGTAATAAGGATCAAAGTAAGAGATAATACGATGATGAAATAGGAATAAGGACAAAAATAAGAGTTATTTATATAATAAAAATAGTGATAAGGCTGAAAATAATAATTATTATCATAATAATAACAGTAATAAGTATAAAAATACGAGTTATTACGATAATAATAATAGAAATTAGGATAAAAATAAGAGTTATTACGATAATAAAAATAGTAATAAGGATAAAAGTAAGAGTTAATACGATGATAAAATAGGAATAAGGACAAAAATAAGAGTTATTACGATAATAATAATAGTAAAGAGGATAAACATAACAGTTATTACAATAATAATAACAGTAATAAGGATAAAAGTAAGAGTTAATACGATAATAAAAATAGGAATAAGGATAAAAATAAGAGTTATTTATATAAGAAACTTGAGGCTTTCACGGCCCGGCTTCAGACAGTTATTGCTGTTGAGGCTTTCGGGTGTAAGCCGTGTCCTAAAGGAAGAAGATTCCCAACGTTTCGCCAGCATTGCAGCTAGCTTCATCAGGGGTTCCGAGGACACACTGATACTGGTGTGACTCGGGTTGTATCTCCACTTATATTGTGGAGCCATGCTTGTGTTCCGGATGGTTGAACGTTCCGGTTGAATGCTGCCGCCCAATCAGAAAAGCGAGACTTTTTGATTGTGCGCACAATTAAAAAACTGGGAAGAGCGTGTGCCAGATTGGGCTAAGATGATGTCCTGTTTCCCTGTTGATGTTGTTAGGGTGTTTCCTGATCTCAATTGATTCCCTGTGTTTTCTGGGAAGATATGTTGATGTTTTAGCCAAGACTTCAGTCTTATTAAAAAGAATTTGGTGCCCTGTGGTTATTTGGTGTTCTGCCACGGCTGATTGAATGTAGCCTAACCTGGCGCAACGCTCATGTTCCTTGAGCCTGGTGCTCACGCTCCTCCCAGTTTCACCGATGTACACTTTGCCGCACGAGCATGGGATTTTGTATACCCCTGGTGTGGATAACTGCGGCTGTGGGTCCTTGGGGGAGGTGAGGATTTGTCCTATTTTTGTTGGTGCGGTAAATACTGTTTTTATATTGTGTTTTTTGAGGATTCTGCTTATACGGTCGGTTGTACCCTGTATGTATGGTAAGAAGGTGGTTGTGCGTCCCTTGTCGTGTGTGTCTGTAGTTTGTTCTGTTTTCTGTTTGGTAGTTTGTTTGGTTAAACGGTCTATCGTGCGATTGATTTTGTATTTTGAAAATCCGTTTAGGTGTAAGGTTGTCTTGACGTGTTCCAGTTCCTGGGATAGGTTTTCTTTTTCGCTGATGCTGGTGGCTCTGTGGATGAGGGAAGTGATTACGGAATTCTTTTGGGCCGGGTGATGGTGGGACGTTGCATGCAGGTATCTGTTAGTGTGTGTAGGTTTCCTGTAAACTTGGTGTCCGAGGGTTCCGTCTGCTTTTCTAGTTATTAGTGTGTCTAGGAAGGGAAGTGAGCGGTTCGTATTTTCTATTTCCATGGTAAACTGTATGCAGGGGTGTAAGGAATTTATGTATTCAAGGAAATCGTCGAGTTTTTCTCTTCCGTGGCTCCAAACTACGAAGGTATCATCGACATATCTGAACCACTGAGTTGGTTTTAGTGGTGCATCATTGAGAATACGATTCTCTAAGTGCTCCAAGTAGATGTCAGCAACTACGGGAGAGATGGGTGATCCCATTGCTGCTCCGGATACCTGTTCATAGTATGTACCCTGGAAGACGAAATAATTGGAATTGAGGCAATGTTGGACTAAGGGTACAAGGTTTTTGGGTATTCTGTCCTGGATGATTTGGATGCTGTCTTTGATGGGGACATTGGTGAATAGTGATTGTACGTCGAAGCTGACAAGTATGTCCTCAGGTAGGGTTCTGATGTTCTGGATCTTTTCTATGAAATGTGACGAGTTTTTTATGGAGCTGGCTGTGTTGCCGGTTAGGGGTTTGAGGACGGATGTAAGGTACTTTGCTAACTTATATGTTGGGGAACCAATGGTGCTGACTATGGGTCTGAGTGGAATGTCAGGTTTGTGGATTTTTGGTAGTCCGTATAGTCTGGGTGCTTTTGATTCCTTGGGGAGGATGGCTTTTTGGATGTGGTCAGGAAGTTTGGCATTCTTGATTAAGGTTGCAGTTGTTCTTTCCACTGAGCTAGTGGGGTCCTTGTGTATTGTCCTGTATGTTGTGTTGTCCAGTAGGTCATGTACTTTTTTGTTGTATTCGTCCTTGTTTATGATGACCGTCATGTTGCCTTTGTCAGCTGGGAGGACCAGGATGTCTTTCCGTTTTCGAATGTCCTGTAGGGCCTTGTATTCGGATTTGGTCAGGTTGGGGTTAGGTGTTTTGGCCGACTTTAAGGTGTTGGTAGTCAGTCTTCTTATTTCGTTAGCCTGTTCTGCTGGGAGATTGTGAATGGCATTCTCAACCTGGCTAATGATCTCTTCTGTAGGAATGGATTTTGGAGTAATGGCAAATTTGTGGCCTTTGGCCAACACGGATAGGGCGTCGGAGGTCAGTGGTAGGTCGGTTAGGTTTTTAACTGTGTCTTTCAGTGGCTCGACTTGGGTTTTGGGCTTTTGGAGTTTGCTAAATTTCTCCTTTTGTTTTTGTGTGCGGATGTCGCGCACTTTCATGGCCTGCTCATAACTTAGTCGGTCCACCTTGTTCCACAGTTCCGGATTAATGGTATTGCTCAGTTCCAGGAATAATTGAAGGAGTTGGTGGGATTTGTGTGCTATTTCCTTCTTGATATGTCCAATCCTTTCCCGTAACAAGGCGAAGCTTGTACGTTCGAGGATCCGTCTGGATTTGGTGGTGTTGGATTGGATGTGATTGAGTTCAAGGAAACGGGGTATGGTTTTTTGGTCTCGGCATCGCTTCAAAAAAGCTAAGGTGCAAAGGTGTTGTTGTAAGCCTTTGCGTAGCTTGGAGAAAGAATTAACTTTCTGCAGAATGGCCTCCCCGTGGAGTTGCCTTATGAGAAACTTGAGGCTTTCACGGCCCGGCTTCAGACAGTTATTGCTGTTGAGGCTTTCGGGTGTAAGCCGTGTCCTAAAGGAAGAAGATTCCCAACGTTTCGCCAGCATTGCAGCTAGCTTCATCAGGGGTTCCGAGGACACACTGATACTGGTGTGACTCGGGTTGTATCTCCACTTATATTGTGGAGCCATGCTTGTGTTCCGGATGGTTGAACGTTCCGGTTGAATGCTGCCGCCCAATCAGAAAAGCGAGACTTTTTGATTGTGCGCACAATTAAAAAACTGGGAAGAGCGTGTGCCAGATTGGGCTAAGATGATGTCCTGTTTCCCTGTTGATGTTGTTAGGGTGTTTCCTGATCTCAATTGATTCCCTGTGTTTTCTGGGAAGATATGTTGATGTTTTAGCCAAGACTTCAGTCTTATTAAAAAGAATTTGGTGCCCTGTGGTTATTTGGTGTTCTGCCACGGCTGATTGAATGTAGCCTAACCTGGCGCAACGCTCATGTTCCTTGAGCCTGGTGCTCACGCTCCTCCCAGTTTCACCGATGTACACTTTGCCGCACGAGCATGGGATTTTGTATACCCCTGGTGTGGATAACTGCGGCTGTGGGTCCTTGGGGGAGGTGAGGATTTGTCCTATTTTTGTTGGTGCGGTAAATACTGTTTTTATATTGTGTTTTTTTGAGGATTCTGCTTATACGGTCGGTTGTACCCTGTATGTATGGTAAGAAGGTGGTTGTGCGTCCCTTGTCGTGTGTGTCTGTAGTTTGTTCTGTTTTCTGTTTGGTAGTTTGTTTGGTTAAACGGTCTATCGTGCGATTGATTTTGTATTTTGAAAATCCGTTTAGGTGTAAGGTTGTCTTGACGTGTTCCAGTTCCTGGGATAGGTTTTCTTTTTCGCTGATGCTGGTGGCTCTGTGGATGAGGGAAGTGATTACGGAATTCTTTTGGGCCGGGTGATGGTGGGACGTTGCATGCAGGTATCTGTTAGTGTGTGTAGGTTTCCTGTAAACTTGGTGTCCGAGGGTTCCGTCTGCTTTTCTAGTTATTAGTGTGTCTAGGAAGGGAAGTGAGCGGTTCGTATTTTCTATTTCCATGGTAAACTGTATGCAGGGGTGTAAGGAATTTATGTATTCAAGGAAATCGTCGAGTTTTTCTCTTCCGTGGCTCCAAACTACGAAGGTATCATCGACATATCTGAACCACTGAGTTGGTTTTAGTGGTGCATCATTGAGAATACGATTCTCTAAGTGCTCCAAGTAGATGTCAGCAACTACGGGAGAGATGGGTGATCCCATTGCTGCTCCGGATACCTGTTCATAGTATGTACCCTGGAAGACGAAATAATTGGAATTGAGGCAATGTTGGACTAAGGGTACAAGGTTTTTGGGTATTCTGTCCTGGATGATTTGGATGCTGTCTTTGATGGGGACATTGGTGAATAGTGATTGTACGTCGAAGCTGACAAGTATGTCCTCAGGTAGGGTTCTGATGTTCTGGATCTTTTCTATGAAATGTGACGAGTTTTTTATGGAGCTGGCTGTGTTGCCGGTTAGGGGTTTGAGGACGGATGTAAGGTACTTTGCTAACTTATATGTTGGGGAACCAATGGTGCTGACTATGGGTCTGAGTGGAATGTCAGGTTTGTGGATTTTTGGTAGTCCGTATAGTCTGGGTGCTTTTGATTCCTTGGGGAGGATGGCTTTTTGGATGTGGTCAGGAAGTTTGGCATTCTTGATTAAGGTTGCAGTTGTTCTTTCCACTGAGCTAGTGGGGTCCTTGTGTATTGTCCTGTATGTTGTGTTGTCCAGTAGGTCATGTACTTTTTTGTTGTATTCGTCCTTGTTTATGATGACCGTCATGTTGCCTTTGTCAGCTGGGAGGACCAGGATGTCTTTCCGTTTTCGAATGTCCTGTAGGGCCTTGTATTCGGATTTGGTCAGGTTGGGGTTAGGTGTTTTGGCCGACTTTAAGGTGTTGGTAGTCAGTCTTCTTATTTCGTTAGCCTGTTCTGCTGGGAGATTGTGAATGGCATTCTCAACCTGGCTAATGATCTCTTCTGTAGGAATGGATTTTGGAGTAATGGCAAATTTGTGGCCTTTGGCCAACACGGATAGGGCGTCGGAGGTCAGTGGTAGGTCGGTTAGGTTTTTAACTGTGTCTTTCAGTGGCTCGACTTGGGTTTTGGGCTTTTGGAGTTTGCTAAATTTCTCCTTTTGTTTTTGTGTGCGGATGTCGCGCACTTTCATGGCCTGCTCATAACTTAGTCGGTCCACCTTGTTCCACAGTTCCGGATTAATGGTATTGCTCAGTTCCAGGAATAATTGAAGGAGTTGGTGGGATTTGTGTGCTATTTCCTTCTTGATATGTCCAATCCTTTCCCGTAACAAGGCGAAGCTTGTACGTTCGAGGATCCGTCTGGATTTGGTGGTGTTGGATTGGATGTGATTGAGTTCAAGGAAACGGGGTATGGTTTTTTGGTCTCGGCATCGCTTCAAAAAAGCTAAGGTGCAAAGGTGTTGTTGTAAGCCTTTGCGTAGCTTGGAGAAAGAATTAACTTTCTGCAGAATGGCCTCCCCGTGGAGTTGCCTTATGAGAAACTTGAGGCTTTCACGGCCCGGCTTCAGACAGTTATTGCTGTTGAGGCTTTCGGGTGTAAGCCGTGTCCTAAAGGAAGAAGATTCCCAACGTTTCGCCAGCATTGCAGCTAGCTTCATCAGGGGTTCCGAGGACACACTGATACTGGTGTGACTCGGGTTGTATCTCCACTTATATTGTGGAGCCATGCTTGTGTTCCGGATGGTTGAACGTTCCGGTTGAATGCTGCCCGCCCAATCAGAAAAGCGAGACTTTTTGATTGTGCGCACAATCAAAAAGTCTCGCTTTTCTGATTGGGCGGCAGCATTCAACCGGAACGTTCAACCATCCGGAACACAAGCATGGCTCCACAATATAAGTGGAGATACAACCCGAGTCACACCAGTATCAGTGTGTCCTCGGAACCCCTGATGAAGCTAGCTGCAATGCTGGCGAAACGTTGGGAATCTTCTTCCTTTAGGACACGGCTTACACCCGAAAGCCTCAACAGCAATAACAGTTATTTATATAATAAAAATAGTGATAAGGCTGAAAATAATAGTTATTACGATAATAAGAATAGTAATAAGGATCAAAGTAAGAGATAATACGATAATGAAATAGGAATAAGGACGAAAATAAGAGTTATTTATATAATAATAATAGTGATAAGGCTGAAAATAATAATTATTATCATAATAATAAACAGTAATAAGTATAAAAATAAGAGTTATTACGATAATAATAATAGAAATTAGAATAAAAATAGGAGTTACTACGATAATAAAAATAGGAATGAGGATAAAAATAAGAGTTATTACGATAATAATAATAGTAATAAGGATAAAAGTAAGAGTTAATACGATGATAAAATAGGAATAAGGACAAAAGTAAGAGTTATTACGATAGTAATAATAGTTATAAGGTTAAAAATAAGAGTTATTACGATAATAATAATAGTAATAAGGATAAAAGTAAGAGTTAATACGATGATGAAATAGGAATAAGGACAAAAATAAGAGTTATTTATATAATAATAATAGTGATAAGGCTGAAAATAATAGTTCTTACGATAATAATAATAGTAATAAGGATAAAAGTAAGAGTTAATACGATGATAAAATAGGAATAAGGACAAAAATAAGAGTTATTACGATAATAATAATAGTAATAAGGATAAAAGTAAGAGTTAATACGATGATGAAATAGGAATAAGGACAAAAATAAGAGTTATTTATATAATAATAATAGTGATAAGGCTGAAAATAATAGTTCTTACGATAATAATAATAGTAATAAGGATAAAAGTAAGAGTTAATACGATGATAAAATAGGAATAAGGATAAAAATAAGAGTTATTTATATAATAATAATAGTGATAAGGCTGAAAATAATAGTTATTACGATAATAATAATAGTTATAAGGATAAAAATAAGAGTTATTACGATAAATAATAATAGAAATAAGGATAAAAATAAGAGTTATTACATAATAAAAAGTGGAATATGGCTGAAAGTAATAGTTATAAGGATAATAATAACAGAAATAAGGATAAAAATAAGAGTTATTACGATAATAATAATAGTAAAGAGGATAAACATAACAGTTATTACGATAATAATAACAGTAATAAGGATAAAAGTAAGAGTTAATACGATAATAAAAATGGGAATAAGGATAAAAATAAGAGTTATTTATATAATAATAATAGTGATAAGGCTGAAAATAATAGTTATTACGATAATAAGAATAGTAATAAGGATCAAAGTAAGAGATAATACGATGATGAAATAGGAATAAGGACAAAAATAAGAGTTATTTATATAATAAAAATAGTGATAAGGCTGAAAATAATAATTATTATCATAATAATGACAGTAATAAGTATATAAAATACGAGTTATTACGATAATAATAATAGAAATTAGGATAAAAATAAGAGTTACTACGATAATAAAAATAGGAATAAGAATAAGAATAAGAGTTATTACGATAATAATAATAGTAGTAAGGATAAAAATAAGAGTTATTACGATGATAATAATAGTAATAAGGATAAAAGTAGGAGTTATTACGATAATAATAATAGTAATAAGGATCAAAGTAAACAGATAATACGATGATATAATAGGAATAAGGACAAAAATAAGAGTTATTACGATAATAAAAATAGAATAAGGATAAAAATAAGAGTTATTTATATAATAAAAATAGTGATAAGGCTGAAAATAATAGTTATTACGATAATAATAATAGTAATAAGATAAAATAAGAGTTATTAACGATAATAATAATAGTAATAAGGATAAAAGTAAGAGTTAATACGATGATAAAATAGGAATAAGGACAAAAAATAAGAGTTATTACGATAATAATAATAGTTATAAGAATAAAAATAAGAGTTATTACGATAATAATAATAGTAATAAGGATCAAAGTAAGAGATAATACGATGATGAAATAGGAATAAGGACAAAAATAAGAGTTATTTATATAATAAAAATAGTGATAAGGCTGAAAATAATAGTTATTACGATAATAAGAATAGTAATAAGGATCAAAGTAAGAGATAATACGATGATGAAATAGGAATAAGGACGAAAATAAGAGTTATTTATATAATAAATAATAGTGATAAGGCTGAAAATAATAATTATTATCATAATAATAACAGTAATAAGTATAAAAATAAGAGTTATTACGATAATAATAATAGAAATTAGGATAAAAATAAGAGTTACTACGATAATAAAAATAGGAATGAGGATAAAAATGAGAGTTATTACGATAATAATAATAGTAATAAGGATAAAAGTAAGAGTTAATACGATGATAAAATAGGAATAAGGACAAAAGTAAGAGTTATTACGATAGTAATAATAGTTATAAGGTTAAAAATAAGAGTTATTACGATAATAATAATAGTAATAAGGATAAAAGTAAGAGTTAATTACGATGATGAAATAGGAATAAGGACAAAAATAAGAGTTTATTTATATAATAATAATAGTGATAAGGCTGAAAATAATAGTTCTTACGATAATAAAAATAGTAATAAGGATAAAAGTAAGAGTTAATACGATGATAAAATAGGAATAAGGACAAAAATAAGAGTTATTACGATAATAATAATAGAAATAAGGATAAAATTAAGAGTTTATACACAATAAAAAAGAGGAATATGGCTGAAAGTAATAGTTATAAGAATTATAATAATAGTAATAAGGATAAAAATAACAGTTATTACCATAATAATAATAGTAATGAGGATAAAGATAAGAGTTATTACGATAATAAATATTAGTAATAAGGATAAAGTAAGAGTTAATACGATAATAAAAATAGGAATAAGGATAAAAATAAGAGTTATTTATATAATAATAATAGTGATAAGGCTGAAAATAATAGTTCTTACGATAATAATAAATAGTAATAAGGATAAAAGTAAGAGTTAATACGATGATAAAATAGGAATAAGGACAAAAGTAAGAGTTTATTACGATAGTAATAATAGTTATAAGGTTAAAAATAAGAGTTATTACGATAATAATAATAGTAATAAGGATAAAAGTAAGAGTTAATACGATGATGAAATAGTAATAAGGATAAAAATAAGAGTTATTACGATGATAATAATAGTAATAAGGATATAAGTAGGAGTTAAGTACGAATAATAATAATAGTAAAAGGATCAAAGTAAGAGATAATACGATGATGAAATAGAATAAGGACAAAAATAAGAGTTATTTATATAATAATAATAGTGATAATGCTGAAAATAATAATTATTATCTTAATAATAACAGTAATAAGGATAAAAGTAAGAGTTATTAGGATAATAATAATAGTAATAAGGATCAAAGTAAGAGATAATACGATGATGAAATAGGAATAAGGACAAAAATAAGAGTTATTTATATAATAATAATAGTGATAAGGCTGAAAATAATAATTATTATCTTAATAATAACAGTAATAAGGATAAAAGTAAGAGTTATTAGGATAATAATAATAGTAATAAGATCAAAGTAAGAGATAATACGATGATGAAATAGGAATAAGGACAAAAATAAGAGTTATTTATATAATAAAATAGTGATAAGGCTGAAAATAATAATTATTTCATAATAATAACAGTAATAAGTATAAAAATACGAGTTATTACGATAATAATAATAGAAATTAGGATAAAAATAAGAGTTACTACGATAATAAAAATAGGAATATGGATAAAAATAAGAGTTATTACGATAATAATAATAGTAGTAAGGATAAAAAGTAAGAGTTAATACGATGATAAAATAGGAATAAGGACAAAAATAAGAGTTAATACGATAATAAAAATAGGAATACGGATAAAAATAAGAGTTATTTATATAATAAAAATAGTGATAAGGCTGAAAATAATAAGTTATTACGATAATAAGAATAGTAATAAGGATCAAAGTAAGAGATAATACGATAATGAAATAGGAATAAGGACGAAAATAAGAGTTATTTATATAATAATAATAGTGATAGGGCTGAAAATAATAATTATTATCATAATAATAACAGTAATAAGTATAAAAATAAGAGTTATTACGATAATAATAATAGAAATTAGGATAAAAATAGGAGTTACTACGATAATAAAAATAGGAATGAGGATAAAAGTAAGAGTTAAATACGATAATAATAATAGTTACAAGGATAAAAATAAGAGTTATTACGATAATAATAATAGAAATAAGGATAAAAATAAGAGTTATTACATAATAAAAAGTGGAATATGGCTGAAAGTAATAGTTATAAAGGATAATAATAACAGAAAATAAGGGATAAAAATAAGAGTTATTACGATATTAATAATAGTAAAGAGGATAAACATAACAGTTATTACGATAATAATAACAATAATAAGGATAAAAGTAAGAGTTAATACGATAATAAAAATAGGAATAAGGATAAAAATAAGAGTTATTTATATAATAATAATAGTGCTAGGCTGAAAATAATAGTTATTACGATAATAAGAATAGTAATAAGGATAAAAAATAGGAGTTATTACGATAGTAATAATAGTTATAAGGATAAAAATAAGAGTTATTACGATAATAATAATAATAATAATAAGGGAAAAAATAAGAGTTATTACGATAATAATAATAGAAATAAGGATAAAATTAAGATTTATTACACAATAAAAAGAGGAATATGGCTGAAAGTAATAGTTATAAGGATTATAATAATAGTAATAGGCTGAAAATAATAGTTATTACGATAATAATAATAGTAATAAAGATAAAATAAGAGTTATTACGATAATAATAATAGTAATAAGGATCAAAGTAAGAGATAATACGATGATAAAATAGGAATAAGGACAAAAATAAGAGTTATTACGATAATAAGAATAGTAATAAGGATCAAAGTAAGAGATAATACGATGATGAAATAGGAATATAGGACGAAAATAAGAGTTATTTATATAATAATAATAGTGATAAGGCTGAAAATAATAATTATTATCATAATAATAACAGTAATAAGTATAAAAATAAGAGTTATTACGATAATAATAATAGAAATTAGGATAAAAAATAAGAGTTACTACGATAATAAAAATAGGAATGAGGATAAAAATAAGAGTTATTACGATAATAATAATAGTAATAAGGATAAAAGTAAGAGTTAATACGATGATAAAATAGGAATAAGGACAAAAATAAGAGTTATTACGATAATAATAATAGAAATAAGGATAAAAATAAGAGTTATTACGATAATAATAAAAAGAAATAAGGATAAAAATAAGAGTTATTACACAATAAAAAGAGGAATATGGCTGAAAGTAATAGTTATGAAGGATTATAATAATAGAAATAAGGATAAAAATAAGAGTTATTACGATAATAATAATAGTAATAAGGATAATATAAGAGTTATTACGATGATAATAATAGTAATAAGGATAAAAATAAGAGTTATTACGATAATAATAATAGTAATAAGGATAAAAATAAGAGTTATTACGATAATAATAATAGTAATAAGGATCAAAGTAAGAGATAATACGATGATAAAATAGGAATAAGGACAAAAATAAGAGTTATTACGATAATAATAATAGAAGTAAGGATAAAAATAAGAGTTATTACATAATAAAAAGTGGAATATGGCTGAAAGTAATAGTTATAAGGATAATAATAATAGAAATAAGGATAAAAATAAGAGTTATTACGATAAATAATAATAGTAATGAGAATAAAGATAAGAGTTATTACGATAATAATATTAGTAATAAGGATAAAAGTAAGAGTTACTACGATAATAAAAATAGGAATGAGGACAAAAATAAGAGTTATTACGATAATAATAATAGTAATAAGAGATAAAAGTAAGAGTTTAATACGATGATAAAATAGGAATAAGGACAAAAATAAGAGTTATTACGATAGTAATAATAGTTATAAGGATAAAAATAACAGTTATTACGATAATAATAATAGTAATAAAGGATAAAAGTAAGAGTTAATACGATGATAAAAATAGGAAAAAGGATAAAAATAAGAGTTATTTATATAATAATAATAGTGATAAAGGCTGAAAATAATAGTTACTACGATAATAATAATAGAAATAAGGATAAAAATAAGAGTTATTACACAATAAAAGGAGGAAAAATGGCCTGAAAGTAATAGTTATACAGGATTATAATAATAGAAATAAGGATAAAAATAAGAGTTATTACGATAATAATAATAGTAATAAGAATAAAAATAAGAGTTATTACGATAATAAAAGTAGGAAATAGGATAAAAATAAGAGTTATTTATATAATAAAAATAGTGATAAGGCTGAAAATAATAGTTATTACGATGATAATAATAGTAATAAGGATAAAAGTAGGAGTTATTACGAAAAATAATAATAGTAATAAGGATCAAAGTAAGAGATAATACGATGATGAAATGGGAATAAGGACAAAAATAAGAGTTATTTATATAATAATAATAGTGATAAGCGCTGAAAATAATAGTTATTACGATAATATTAATAGTACTAAGGATAAAAGTAAGAGTTAATACGATGAATAAAATAGGAATAAGGACAAAAATAAGAGTTATTACGATAATAATAATAGAAATAAGGATAAAAATAAGAGTTATTACGATAATAATAAGAAGAAATAAGGATAAAAAATAAGAGTTATTACACAATAAAAAGAGGAATACTGGCTGAAAAGTAATAGTTATAAGGATTATAATAATAGAAATAAGGATAAAAATAAGAGTTATTACGATAATAATAATAGTAATAAGGATAAATATAAGAGTTATTACGATGATAATAATAGTAATAAGGATAAAAATAAGAGTTATTACGATAATAATAATAGTAATAAGGATCAAAGTAAGAGATAATACGATGATAAAATAGGAATAAGGACAAAAAATAAGAGTTATTACGATAATAATAATAGAAGTAAGGATAAAAATAAGAGTTATTACATAATAAAAAGTGGAATATGGCTGAAAGTAATAGTTATAAGGATATAATAATATAGAAATAAGGATAAAAATAACAGTTATTCCATAATAATAATAGTAATGAGGATAAAGATAAGAGTTATTACGATAATAATATTAGTAATAAGGATAAATGTAAGAGTTAATACGATAATAAAAATAGCAATAAGGATAAAAATAAGAGTTATTTATATATAAATAATAGTGATAAGGCTGAAAATAATAGTTATTACGATAATAATAATAGTTATAAGGATAAAATAAGAGTTAATACGATGATAAAATAGGAATAAGGACAAAAATAAGAGTTATTTATATAATAAAATAGTGATAAAGCTGAAAATAATAGTTATTACGATAATAAGAATAGTAATAAGGATCAAAGTAAGAGATAATACGATGATGAAATAGGAATAAGGACGAAAATAAGAGTTATTTATATAATAATAATAGTGATAAGGCTGAAAATAATAATTATTATCATAATAATAACGAGTAATAAGTATAAAAATAAGGAGTTATTACGATAATAATAATAGAAATTAGGATAAAATAAGAGTTACTACGATAATAAAAATAGGAATGAGGATAAAAATAAGAGTTATTACGATAATAATAATAGTAATAAGGATAAAAGTAAGAGTTAATACGATGATAAAATAGAATAAGGACAAAAATAAGAGTTATTACGATAATAATAATAGAAATAAGGATAAAAATAAGAGTTATTACGATAATAATAAAAAGAAATAAGGATAAAAATAAGAGTTATTACACAATAAAAAGAGGAATATGGCTGAAAGTAATAGTTATAAGGATTATAATAATAGAAATAAGGATAAAAATAAGAGTTATTACGATAATAATAATAGTAATAAGGATAAATATAAGAGTTATTACGATGATAATAATAGTAATAAGGATAAAAATAAGAGTTATTACGATAATAATAATAGTAATAAGGATAAAAATAAGAGTTATTACGATAATAATAATAGTAATAAGGATCAAAGTAAGAGATAATACGATGATAAAATAGGAATAAGGACAAAAATAAGAGTTATTACGATAATAATAATAGAAGTAAGGATAAAAATAAGAGTTATTACATAATAAAAAAAGTGGAATATGGCTGAAAGTAATAGTTATAAGGATAATAATAATAGAAATAAGGATAAAAATAAGAGTTATTACGATAATAATAATAGTAATGAGAATAAAGATAAGAGTTATTACGATAATAATATTAGAAATAAGGATAAAAGTAAGAGTTAATACGATAATAAAAATAGGAATAAGGATAAAAATAAGAGTTATTTATATAATAAATAATAGTGATAAGGCTGAAAATAATAGTTATTACGATAATAATAATAAGAAATAAGGATAAAAATAAGAGTTATTACACAATAAAAAGAGGAATATGGCTGAAAGTAATAGTTATAAGGATTATAATAATAGAAATAAGGATAAAAAATAAGAGTTATTACGATAATAATAATTGTAATAAAGGATAAATATAAGAGTTATTACGATGATAATAATAGTATAAGGATAAAAATAAGAGTTATTACGATAATAAATAATAGCAATAAGGATAAAAATAAGAGTTATTTATATAATAATAATAGTGTAAGGCTGAAAATAATAGTTATTACGATAATAATAATAGTTATAAGGATAAAAATAAGAGTTACTACGATGATAAAATAGGAATAAGGACAAAAATAAGAGTTATTTATATAATAAAAATAGTGATAAAGCTGAAAATAATAGTTATTACGATAATAAGAATAGTAATAAGGATCAAAGTAAGAGATAATACGATGATGAAATAGGAATAAGGACGAAAATAGGAGTTATTTATATAATAATAATAGTGATAAGGCTGAAAATAATAATTATTATCATAATAATAACAGTAATAAGTATAAAAATAAGAGTTATTTCGATAATAATATAGAAATTAGGATAAAAATAAGAGTTATTACGATAATAATAAAAAGAAATAAGGATAAAAATAAGAGTTATTACACAATAAAAAGAGGAATATGGCTGAAAGTAATAGTTATAAGGATTATAATAATT